>JAPYZD010002545.1:0-16854 GCA_030522725.1 Ichneumoninae sp. B BG-2022a | reverse complement strand
ATTTTCCCTGACCAAACTTCTAACGACTTCTATTTTTTAAAATTAACAATACAAATGAAAATGCCTAATTATTGTATTAATGTTTAATTCTATTTTTTTTTAAATCTTCCTAATTTTTTTAAGCCTCCCTTTAATGATCTTTTTATTTATTTATAGAAGATTCGGGAATTGGTCAAGGAGTTTACTTTTCTCTGATCAATTTTGGAATTCCCTGACTTTTCCCTGATTCCCTGACCACGATTCTTTTTCCTTGACTTTTCCGGTTTTCCCGGTTTTCCCTGACCGCGGCCACCATGTCGCACTAGTGCAAGAAAGTGCCTCTTTCTGCACACACTTCCCAAAAACGAATAGCAAGAGCGTAGTCAAATGTCGTACGAGTGCGACATTTTCTCACTCGTCGAAAACTCCCTTTCTACGCCCTTGCCATACAAATAACTATTCTGGGTGTAGACGCAGGACGTAAAAGTTTTTATGAACATAAAATGTAATTGTTTCGTTATTTCACTCGAGGTACAGTACGATTCTCGATCCAGGATAGAGCTCCGGAAGTTTCGAGTGCTGACTAGCTGCGTCTCGATGCGAGAGGAAAGAAAGGTACAAAAAAAAATGAGACGAGGCGTTATCGGGTGTTCGTTACGAGGTGTAACGTATCGTACGTGGACAGACTGACGAGAAAGGGGCTCTCGCTTCGCTCGAAACTCCTGGATATCCGTCCAGTCGTTCATCCGTTATACGCTTCGGGACGCCTGGAGGCAGGAACGTGTGGAGAGACCCCTATCGCGAATACAGATCGGCCGAATGCTCGACCGTGCGATAAGGCGCGCGTCTTTGCACCACGTAGGTTATACACACTTTATACCTTCATCACCTGGGATCGGGGCAATGCCCGAATTTTTTTTTTGCTCGATAATAACAACATTTACACGCAGCCTCTGCGACGATTCAACAACCTCTTTGTACCTAAAGCGAAGGCGCGAATGTTCGGACGGTTAAGAACATCGCCAGATTCCGGCAGTTATTAATTGGCCATGAAAACATTTTTTTTGTGATTTTTCGAAAAATTTCATTAAATTTATGTCCCGATGTTTCGGACAATCATAGATTTCGAGAATGCTGATGTACGAACTCAACTAGTTCATGTTAACTAAAAGAATTTTTTTGACATTTACTAATTGAATCAATTAAAAAATTATATTTACGCGAAACCATACCGAAGATAAGGTACGTAGAAAGCTGATTAAGGAGGAAGTCGCTGTGCGCTGACTTCGCATAAGTTCGACAAAATTGCAAAATGTTATTAACAAATTCATCAAAAAATTAATTGGTTAACAAATTACCCGGCAACAAAACTTTTTTTATGAAAATGATTCGTTTATTTTTCAGAATACGTATGAATTTTTTCAGATTTTTAAGTAATCATTGATTTTTTTTGATCGAACAAAAATCAACGTTTACTTAAAAATCTGAAAAAATGCATCCTAGTAATAAGGCATCAATAGAAAAGAATTTACGCTTCAACCTTGTGTACCTTTTTTCTGTGCATCAAATAATATTTGTAGATACGATTGCAAGTGTCAAATTGGATTTCTAATACTTAAGTTCGTAATTAATGAAATCTGCATAGGAGTGTCCGATGACTGGAACGTGTCCGAGCATTGGTACCGTTATCTCAAGCCATCGACCCAGTACCGGCGTTTCACAAGTGATTTGTGAAAAAAAAATTATCGAAGCGTGACTAACGACAAAGTGTGTGCGTGAGCTCAATTGATCCCTGCGAAATGGGGATCGAGTCGGAGAGCCGTACGCGCCTAACGACCGGCTGACCGACTTCCACGCTCCTGCTTCATCGCGACGGTGCGAAAGATAAAAAGTTATCGAAGCATATGTTGTTTTCTTCTTCGCACCATTTTTTTTTTTTCTAAATTTATTTATCGATATCTGTCGCGAGCGTACCTTTTTACAGTGTCGAATCCGCCGAGTGTCATCCGTGAAGTGCAGATCGCTTGGCAGCCAGTTATCCCCTTTGTGCCGGAACCCGTCTATATATGTATATATATTTTTTAAAGCGGTAGTCTTCGACGCACATTAAACACACTCGATGTCACACGATTGTAGTTCACTGATGTGAGATCCCTAATTCACTGGCTCTATGTGCGTGTCATCTCCCGTGACATTCGCGCCTAGCGGCAAGAACCAACCGATTCTCGCACCCTCGTAACCTGAATCTCTTTTACACTCGGGTGATTCATAAAAAGAGGAGAACACCCTTTCGGCCCGCGCGTCACATTAAGCGCGACATGGTTGACGGATCCCAACCGCGAAGATGGACGTATGAAAGAGGCAGAAACGCCGTGTCGAGTACTAAAGCCTAACCGCGATTTAACGTTCGATCGATCCAGTTTTCTCGGCCCTCTATGCTACTTTTTTACAACTTCGAGAGTGAAATTCTCGTTCGGAATTGAAATAAATCTCGAAAGAATGCATTTGCTTTTCAATATACATATTTTAGGGTGTGTGGAAAAAGATTTGTTCTTTTTTAGCCGTACGTCCCCACCCAATCTCCCAACTGTAGTTTGGGACCTCGACTTAATAACGTTACATTTTAAGGAAACGCAAAAAAATTTGTAAGGTGCATCAAGCGATTGTTCGAATTCCCATTTGATTAACATGTATTTTCGTCACAATATTAGCAGCAAAATTATTCAAACATAGCATATATTTTGTTGGGTTGTTTATGTCATTTTAAAGAGAAAACTTGTTACAGATTTGTTGCTAGGGTCGATAGTTTCTTCGTTATTTACTTCCCGAGTTTTCCGTAGCGCGAAGTATCGTTCGACGCCAGACGAAAGCAATGACTGGTCTCCCTCTTCGAAATAAACTAACGTTGTTTTCTTTTCTTTTAACTTTCAGCTCACGCGTCACATTAAGGCGATGTGGAATAGCGCTGTCCGTAACAAAAACTGCACTGAATGCCGTTTTGAGACCGCACTCCTCCGAGGAAGAAGAAAATTGTCTTTCCCCGGGGAATCGGCAGACGCAGGGAAAGACAATTTCCTTTTTCTTCGGGGGTCTGCGGTCTCAAAACGGCATTCAGTACAGTTTTTGTTACCGAAGGGGCGCGGGGCAGGTGGACGGGTGTTTATAGCACATCACCTTGAGTAGGTTGAAGGGCTTCACACCAGTCCAATAAGAGCTACATTTCGAAAGTCGTTTATACAAACTCTTACACATTTATTGATTATAGTGGATGATTTGTGTATTACAGCAGATGTCCTTAACCTAAAAAACATTAACTGCAATGGGTTTGCAAAAAAGAGTACTTGTTTGTAGCTCATTTTCGAAAAGGTACATTTGAAAAATTGAAAAAACTGAAACTGAACTTAACAATAAAAAAAAACTGAACATATTCGTTCAGTTTTTTCCAAGAAGAATCCATAATTTTTGCTCAATTTTGATGCATTCCGGCTCATTCTCTTCCTTTAAAGTTGCTCTACGAATTCACTATCTAGATAGTCGATAGTATTCGCCGTTTAAGAATGATAGTCTTCTGTTTACCGATCGATGAAATTCCTTCATAAACGGTGAATTCGTAGCACATCTTTCACGGAAGAGAGTGAGCCGCAATACTTCAAAATCGAGCAATAATTACGGATTATTGTTTGAAATGTTTTTATTTTACAGCAGATGTCCTTGATACAAATAACCATCGACTATAAACAATGAATGCGTAAAAGTTTCTATAAACGACTTCAAAAATGTAGCACTCATTTGACTAGTGTGAAACACGCCAACCTCATTAAGCGCGACATGGACGTTTAATAACGGCGAAGATGGAAGTATTGAAGAGACAGAAACGCCTTGTCGAGTGCTAAGCTCCAACCGCGATTTGCCGTTTATTCAATCGATCCAGTTTTCTCGGCCCTGTACGGCACCTTTTTACAGCTTCGAGAGTGAAATCCTCGTTCGGAATTGAAATAAAGGAAAGGATACATTCTCTTCTCAATATATATCTATATATATATATGTATGCTACTTCCCGAATCTTCCGTACCGCGGAGTATCGTTCGACGCCAGACGAAAGTAATAACCGGTCTCCCTCTTCGTAACAAACTAACGTTGTTTTTCCGACGCGCAATAGAAAAGTTTCTCGCAAGTGTCACCGTTTTCGCGCTCCGGCCCAGCGTCCCGAGGAGTAAAAGAAACTTCGGTTATGACACTCGAAGGCACGAGACTTTTCACGTTCTCCCTCCCCCCTCCTCCGTCCCCCTCCCGCACTGTATTTCTTACTCGGGCACAAAGTCCTCTCGCTTCTCTTCTTCACTCCGTAAAATATTAAATTGACTAGGGTGATATATATTTTCCTTTGTTTTTCACGTCCCAGAGTGACGAGATACACACACAGCCCGCGGCGACCAGACGACTTCCGCAAGGATGCATTTCACTTTGACTCGTAGCCGTTTTGTTTTATTGTTTTTTATTTTTGTTCTTTATGCCCAGACTTTAAAAGAAGTAGTGGCTCGATAGCCGTTCAGCGCCGCGAACGAGGAGTCGCTCGACGGCGAAAAGACTGGGCAAGTTCGACACTCGTCACAACCCACTCCAGCGTCTAACCGGTCTCGGCTTCTCCTCGGGTACACACAGCGACGCATCGAAAATCTTTCGCGCTCGGCACGTTACTCGAGACAAAGAAAAGCGAACTGACCGACCGAATCTCGCGACGTGTTTTGACCTTCCGATCCGTGCTGTTAGAGGACGATTAGCTGAAGCATCGAGGGCTCTTTCTAATGAGATGGGTAAGGCGAGGACGCCCGTGCCTGCAGGACTGACCGTTGACCGTTATCGATCGATCCGTGCTTCTAGACCAATCTAAGGAACAGCCGACTTACGCGCGCTCCGCCCTACACGGCCGTCAACTCGCGGCGCTCGATACGAATTTTTTTTTATCGTTACTCGCAGCAGCACGCTTGGCTTCGAAAGGGAATTAATCTTTTTTGGGTATGCGATCAATTTTTCTTTTAATCGAACAATTAACACTGAGATTAAATGGATGATCTTTGGAAACATTTTCTTCGCAAAATATTTTCGCTCTTCAGGCGGTACGCGGGTTTCGAGTAATTTACGACGCACTCCCGTTGATCAAAGTTATCTTTGTTACTCGATAATTCCTGAGCTATCGGAAATTTTAACTACGACTCACCGGTGGAGAAGACAAATTTGTAACACTGACTTTAACCGACTCGGTAGCCGCGTTGTTTACTCGACAGGATTTGTTGTAACGTACTTTAACGGTCAAAGCGCCCACGCCAACTTGCGGTCTAGTCACGTGGTACGAAATCACGTGACGCAAACCAGCTGGCCCAGAGAACGATCGACGCGACTCCTGAGGTGCTTTCGATTTGCCGTTATAATGATGGTGCGCATGCGCACAATTGTTTACTGGTACGAATTTCGACCAAAAACCGGCCGAGCGCATGCGCATTTTTGGTCATTTTTTTGTGAAAATTCGTACCAGAAAACGACTATGCGCATGCGCAGTCACGTTGTAATAACGAAAAAACGCCAAATCGAAAGCAGCTCTGGTCTTTGTAAGGCGATCCTTGGACGCCAATGAGTTCACGCCTCGCCGTCGACTGTAGTTTGTGGTTTCCGTTGAGAAAACGAGAATCGCGTCCATCTTTCGGATTGTCCCGATTGTTTTTGTCTCGCATTCGCGTATCGTTGTGGGTGTATCGTTGAAAAAACTTTCGTACGTATTGTCACTAATATCTACGATTGTTCGATTTTGTTGTTACCTCTTCCGTCTCGTCGCGGTGTAATTAATCAGCCTCTCGTTCGGTTATGCGATTAAAGAAAAACATCTTAACGCGATTAAGTGTATCGTGCATTCGAGAGTTCTGTTATTCGTGCATTCGAGAGTTCTGTTATTCGTGCATTCGAGAGTTCTGTTATTCGTGCATTCGAGAGTTCTGTTATTCGTGCATTCGAGTGTCAAGGTTTCTCGTCGTCGCGAGTGATTTACAATACGCTGAAAAATAAGATTCATCTAAGTTGTGAGCCGTCATAAAAATCGCCGGAGTGGACAGTGGAATCGCAGCGCATCGAGAACATCTAAATGGTAAGTTGATACGAGAAACATTTTTGCTTGATTCAGTTTTGTTGATAGGTAAGTTTATAGGATCGATATTTTTGCGTGATTCAGGTCGACTCGGCCGGTACGCGGTAAAAATACCCCCGTATATGTGTATATCGGGGGGGGGGGGGGGATTTCCGGGATTCGCCTAGGCCAGTGTGGTTGAAAAATCAGGCCAGAAATCGCAGCACTCTTCCGACTGCGAGAGAGTTCCGTCGCGATGTAAATTAATCTGTCTCTCGCTCGATTAATCGAGTAAAGAACAAAAAATCTCGTTAACGCGATTAAGTGTATCGAATGGTCTGTTATTCGTGCATTCGAGAGTCAAGGTGCGATAAAACGTAAGATTTCTCTTCGATGCTAGTTGTGAGCGGTCATAGGAATCGTCGCAGTATAATAATGAAACTGCAATGCATTGAGAACATCTAAGTGGTAAGTTGACAGGAGAGACTTCTCTGCACGATTCAGTTCGTCTCGGCCAGTGCGGGCGAAAAATCAGGCCAAATATCGATGATTGCAGAAACCATTTTTTTTTCTTTCTCGGTGCACCTACAACGCCTAACGAGTGGCTTCCAGCCCAAGCCCGGCGTCCACTCCGCGCCATAGCGAAAAACATCACGAGCGAAGCGAAAAAAAATTACGTTCGAAATTTTAATTCTATTTTTTTTTTTTACATACAATTCACCCTATTAATTGGCGTATCTCGACGATGATATTTTTTTAAATTCTCAAATCGCCCGCTACAACAGAGGCGGCCGTCGAGAAAATTAAAACGTGTTGGCGAGTCTTCTCTTCTCGTTACCGAACTCCCGCAGCGGGCAGATAAGTACCGCACCTAGCAGTTTCGTATATCCTTATTTCTCGCTAATTAAGTGCCGCTCCCCGTACACTCTTGGCGGGTCCTCTCAGCTCCTCGGTTTACCTACGAAAATTTCCTGCAACTTCCAACTCGTGTATCTGTGCGGGCAAAATTTCACCAGTAGAATATACAAATTTACGACGATCCGGCTATTTCCGACGGCGAAATCCGCTTGTTTGCATGAAGATGATATTTTACTGCGCGCGCGATGTTTGTTATTTTCAATTAAATTGGATGGATGGTTTGACGAAGCTCGGGATCCCCGTTGCTCGCTCGTTGTCATCCTAAACCTTCTCTGTGGAACAGAACACCGTATCGTTATGCCTGCTGACTGGGGTTGAGTCAGTCGTCTACTTCCCTGTCCGCTCTGCTTCCCTTCCCCACACGGGAACCACCACCACTTTGACACCGAGTGTCTAACAATGGAGATGCACCCCCCCCCCCCTTCACCCCGTACAGGCTTGAGGGTTGAACAATCCTCGGCACCTTTCATACTTAGCGATCCACTTCGAGGCATTGTCAGTGTCTCGGAACCCTTCCCAGCTCTTATCGCTTTACCCCTCTCAAACGCGCTAATATATTTTATTTGTAATTACATTAGTTAGCGTCGATGGAACTTTTTCTCGGTAACCGATGTTCGAGGCATTGTCAGTGTCTCTGCACCCTCCCCGGCTTTATCGCTTACCCCTCTCAAACGCGTTAATGTGTTTGATTCGTAATTACATTGTTTAGGGTCGATGAAACTTTTTCTTAATAACTGAGCGGAAAAAAATTAACGTAAAAGACATTACTTTTAAAAATTGGATATTTAGCAATCCACTCGTTCGAGGCATTGTCAACGTTCCCATTCTTATCGCTTGTGTCTCTCAAACGCGTTAATATATTTTATTTGTAATTACATTGTTTAGCGTCGATGGAACTTTTTCTCAATACCTGACCGTAAAAAAACTAGCGTAAAAACATTGCAGATAGAAATGTTGGTTTTTGTTTATTTTACGCAATGCTTCGATAGGACGGATAGTTATTTTTATTTATTTTTATCGAGAATATTTTTTCGACGTTTTGATTTTTTTTCCTTCCATCAACTCGATAGCGGAGGTCAAATGAAAATTGGTATTTTGAAAGGTCGTGAGGCAACCCTCCGGCAATTTTTTCCAGCGAGAGTTTCCAACCCGAAACCTGACACCATCGATATATTCCATTGTATTTTTTGCGATCCTCGCGAAAACATTTTTTCGTGAGTTTTTTTATGAACGATGTGTTGGGCCAGTGTCGGGCGATCGAGGTTGCGAGGTGTGTCGACGAAGGTCGAGACGAAGGTCGAGACTCGTGGGCACTCGTGCCGCTCGGCCGGACGCTCGCTCAATGTTTATTCCGCGTTCTGCGCGCTAGACCGGCAACAGGGGTAACGTTGCCGTTTTCTGTTCTCGTTTCTCGACGGCAAAACAGCGGATACGGTAAGGTAACGATACACTGAGAGAAGATCTTGTAAAAATCTTGTAAAATTCTTGTAAAAAATACCGATCATCTAAGAAAAATTACCATAGCAAATAGTAGTAGGGTGCCAAGACGCCACCTGTGGTAGAAAGTCTCAGAACATCGAAGAATTTTTACCATAATATCTAAGACAAATTCTTATAAATCCGGTACTTCCTATCATAGGTGGCGCCCTAGCGCCCTGCTACTATGGTAATATCTCTCAAGTTATATATAGTAATTTTCACTAGATCCTTTTCTCAGTGTACCAGCTCGGATAAGTCCCAATCGTCGGACACTTTTATGCAGGCTTGATTCCTTACGAATGTAAGTATTAGATATTCAATCTGACACTTGTAATCGTATCTACAAACATTATTTGATGCACAAAAAAAAGTTATACGAGGCTTAAGCCTGAATTATTTTCTTTTGTTGCATTGTGTTAAAGAACAGACAATATAGTGTCCGGTAATCGGTACGAGCGTTACTACACTATAAAAATTAATCGTAAATTTCATGTATTGTAACTCGAACGTACCTAAAAACCGCGACCGAAATTGCTACATTTGCACTTTCTTGTTATTTTCTTCCATAATTAAAAAATATGTGTCTTTATAATTTATCAATGTGTTTTGGAAACTAGAAACTATCATTTCGACATTGGTCTCAGTTATTTAAAAAAAAATGTGTTCTCGTCCAATTAATAACTGCTGCAATCCGGCGATGCTCTTAAGGTGAAGTGAAACACGTTTTTTGTCGTTCTCTCTCTCTCTCAATCGTAACACCAACGTCGCCATTCCTCTCACACTCCTGGTTCCGTCACGTGACTTTCAGTCCACCTTAACCGCCCAAGCATCGGTACATTTACCTTAAATTGTGGAGAAATATTTTTTCGGGCCAACTACCGGCCGTACGAGTTCCTCGTTCGTGGTATCGTCAAAATTTGCGTATCGCGCGGTCGTCGTGCACACATCTCGAAATAGATAATTATAGTCGATCAGGGCGGGAGCGCGAGGGGGGGGGGTCGTGGGTGCGCGCGATTCCGGGGACTCATCCGTATTTCAGCCTACGCAGCGCCGAGCGAGTAGCGGGCTCATACTAATATTCATAAATTTCTGTTTTCATATGCATACATTTGTATGTAAAACTAACGTAAGCGCTACTGCTGGGCAGGCGATGCGGTGCCGTGCTCCTCGCTGTACGGGCGTCCGGCTCTATCTGTGCGTGAATGCGTGTTTCGAGCTCGCGCAAACGCCAGCAGCCAAAATACGAGCGCTGATGGGAGGAGAGAGAGAGACAGGCCCGGTGCTCTTCTCCACAGCGCTGGCGGTAATCGCACGCTCGGGGCTCTTCGGGTGAATTTTGCGAAGGTTTTTTTTCTTTCTTTTTTTTTTAATATTTCGTATTCCGGCAAGCCGCGAGCTGTTCCGCCACTCTCTGTGACACGAGGATTGGATTCGAAAAAATAAAAAAGAAGAAATCGGAATTAAAATTGGGTAGGCTATTTTGGGTATCGACGGAGCGGACGGTTGCGGCGGATTTCAATATTGATATTGGGGATTTCAATAATAATATTAAATATTGTTTCCGAAATGGGAGCGTGTGAAATAAATTCAATAAAAAAAGTGTGGGCTCGCTGTAGATCCGACACTTGGATTTATCGGAAGTTCGACGCGAATAAAAAAATCTGCCGGGAGGGGAAGTACCCGGCTTATAAAATTTAGACACAGAAACAAAATTTGCTTGCGAGCTGCCGAAGAAAAAAAAAATCTTATTTCAATTCTACTTTTAATTCACACATTTCCATATGACATTGATTTAACGACGTCAAGAGTGCCAAGGTTATCCTTTCAATCGCGTATGTAATTGTAAGAATTCAAAGTAGAATTGCAATAATAATTGCTTCCGCCTAGAAACCAAAAATACAGCCAATGCTTTTTCATGGAACAAGCTTCGCGAATAAAGGAACATTATGAGAAAACGATATAAAAATTTCAATTTTCAATTTTTATGAGGAAGCGATATGAAAATTTCAATTTCTTTTCTTTATCAACCCGCAAGTGTATTTTACTCGAGTCATTGATATTTGTTTTCAGTGAGCGGACAATTCACTGACGATTACAAAAGCCGAACGAACGTTTTTACACTTTAATTTTTTTCTTCCTTCACTGCAACGATTCTTCGTAATCAGCGTCGGACGGAAATAGAAGATCCCGACGTTACCGATCGGCTTTCCGTTCGATCTACGTCAGAAGCTTCCCGGTACTGTGCACACTACTTGTTAATTGAAGCCGGCCAATTCAGAGTAATGAAAGAGAGATAAGAGATAAGACAAAGTTTGCTCGGAATCGTCGAGGAAAGTCGGGACGCTGTCCGCTGCCCTGATGCGACGAAAAAAGCGAGGCGGTCCATCCATCCGCCGGAAGACTTAATACCGAGAGACGGAGCAACGCTAACAAGGACGTCGGGCTCGCGCACTCCCCGACCATTCCCGCGTTTCCATTTCCCTCCCCTCGGCACATACCCGCTATCTCCAGTTCGCTCGTTTCGCTTGTTCCCGCCGATTGCACGAGGCTCCCGGAGGTCGGCGAGGAGGTCGGTGAGGGGGTCACGGAAAGTTCCATCTTAAGATCCACCGGCTCGGCCAACTGGACCGAGCGGCTCGCGACCACTTGTCTCGCTGAGGGGAGAGAGACTTGCTCGGTGGTCATTGAAAACAATTCCAGAATTCTCTTCTTTAGAAACAGCCCAGGCAGCTGCAGCACCCGGAGCAGCCAACGACGAGAATCTACGATCAAACATCGCTCGCGCGCTCCTTCCTCGGTCTGCGCATTTTTCATCCCTTTGTTTCTCGATTTTTCTCGGCTCTTCATCTTCCTAGCTGTCTTTGGCTTATTTATTTTTATTTATTTTTATTTATTTTTATTTATTTTTATTTATTTTTACTTATTTTTATTTATTTTTATTTATTTTTATTTATTTTTACTTATTTTTATTTATTTTTATTTATTTGCATTTATTTGCATTTATTTTCAAACCGTCAACGACGTGGATCCAACGGTTTGCATAGTCTCTGAGAGTCCGGAGTCGGGAATATCACACGCGACCGAGTTTTTCTTCCCATCGGTCCACTTGAATCCATAAATAAGTGCGTCGAGGATCGCGACCAGCGAGCCGCATCAGAGTGCGAGCGAATTAATTAGGTTACTTTTTCTCGGTGCAACTGCGGCCGGAATAAGGCGGTCGCGGAAGGTATACGAGTAGGTGAATTATAACACGCGGTGATGACACCGCGACGGGGAAAGATTATAAAATTTTCAAGATTCTTGCGGCACCCACGGAGCACCGCGGTCGGTTGCATTTTCGAGCGTCACTCGAAAGCGCCTTGCGGGCTTCACGGGCAATGAAAAGCTGTTTGCTGAACCACAGCCGGGATCTGCGAGTCGGTAGGTGGGCTCTTAAAAAATTAACCGGCGAGAATATTATATCTTGCGACCCTTCAGCCCGGCGAATCTTGTCGTCTCTCGTCACACTCACAAGTTTACGAAGTCGTGAACGAACAGCATTTTGCTAGGATTAACGCGAAAGGCACTAGGCAAGACGAGCCTCGTCCCTGACACGAGATTTTATTTAACATTTTTTTTTTATTATTCGATGCAGCGACCTGGATTATTCGTTGAGACGAATTGGACGAGCCAAGTCGTAATATTACAATTGTCCCGGCAGGCGGATTTATGGTACGGGGCGCATAACAGATCTTCGACGAGTTTATCGTGGACCGGACCTTTTTTTACAGACGTACATACATTGATAAAAAAGTACACTTGAATCAACTAAAATTCGGGCAAGGACGTTCAAATAACTATTTTATTGGTGGAACACAATATTTGAAATACTCAAAAATATTTTTGTGAAATCACCCAACAAATTTTTGAACTAACAAATTTGTAGGTGTACCAATAAAATATTTAGTTGAACGTCCTTCCCCGAATCTTAGTTGAATCAAGAGTATTTTTTTAATCAGTGTATGTATGCATACGCGGGTCGCGCGCTCCCGTTGAATGTCTGCAAAATTTATTTAGAATGGGTACTTGGGATAATCAGGGTCGGGGGCAGGGGCCCCAAGGGATTTAGCATAATCGGCCCCCTCGGTTTACCCCTCACGGTAAGGGGACTTAGGATATTCCAGGTTGAGGGAAGACCAAAGGTGACTTAAAATATTTCAGGCTGAAGAACGACCAAAAGAGACTTAGAACATTTCAGGCTGAGGCTGAGGGACGACTAAAAGTGACTTAGAACATTTCAGGCTGAGGGACGATCAAAAGTGACTTAGAGCATTTCAGGCTGAAGGACGACCAAACATGACTTAGAACATTTGAGGCTTAGGGACGACCAAAGGTAACTTAGAACATTTCAGACTGAGCGACGACCAATCGTGACACAATACTTCGGGTTGAAGAGCCACCCAAAGAGACTTAGAACATTTAACCCCATTGTTTAACTTGAGCCCTGCAATTGTGTTTCATTTCACCCCAGTGGAAGGGTTTCATTTCGCCCCGCCCTAATCGACGCTTGAACACGGTGGCGGCGAAATCTTTCAATATTATAGACAGACATATATTGGGTAAAAGCGGTCAATATGGACCACCCCGATTAGTAAACCAATGATATATGGACCAGGCCGTATTCATCCCTTTTACCCTATGTACGTATAAATCTGTAAGTTATCGATAGAGCGCACTTTCGGTGGCTCCGGAAACGACGTTAATAGGGTATAAGAGAAGTGTAGAGGGTTGCCGGGGGTCGTGGAAAGTAATGTGTAGCGATTCGACGTACAAATTTGGCAATTCGTTTTTTTTCCCTCGTCGAGGCGTTCCGCCCTACCGAGCGATTAGGGCGTTCGAGTAAAAAGGAAGACACCCCGGCCGATATCGGTAAGGTCAGGCCTGAGGGTTGACCGTGGATCAGTGACCGGCCAGGGCTACACACCGGAAGGGTCCCTGAACGCCCCATTGATTTATGACGCATATTCAAGACGGAGGGGCGCCCACGAAAATTGAAAGAGGTCGAGCTAAGCGAGATGCCCATTCCGCTGCATAGGGCTCGTCCGGAAGACCCGATGGACGCTCAATTAAAACGGCGAGTCGATTAAACAACGAGCGGGTATCGTAAATTTGGGATACAACTTGAATTAAGGATGGAAGAGGGGAGTCCACGCGGAAAGCAAACGAGACTCCTTGCTAGGGCGAGAGAACGTAAAACTCCTCTTTTACGATCGCGCCGAGGCCTCATCCGGAAGGCACTAACTAACTATCTAACGATGACACTCTCGCGAAACTGGATCTTGCGCAACTTTGCTGACTCATTACAGCACTGTACGTACTACCGTGTCGTCGAGCTCCTTTTTCGCGTAATTAGTCAAATGGACGGTATCATAAAATAAAATAAAATAAAATAGATAATTTTTATTGGGTACTGGAATAAGTTTTAAGTACACTGCAATACATAAAGTACCAGTATTAAATAAATATTTCCATATAACAAAGACATGGATTCTACAGAGTACGTGCCGTGTGACAGATTTTTACAAGCCGGATAATTGTGAGACAAATAAACAGCGCAAGTAGTAATCGCAACCTCACACGGCAGAACTCATTCGAAAAGCGATTTTTCTGCAAAAAAATGTCTGCAGTTTATGTGCTTATTAATTTACATATTAAAAAAATAAAACACATACGTTTCGTCGATAAACGAAATGAAAAAAAGAAAATTATGAAATTAGCAAGGAAAAGATTGTGTACAATTCTGGGGAAGACAGTTTTGGCGAATGTGCAAGACTTTTGTCCCACGCAGGATATATGTTTGGTAATATGCTCGCTGAGAGTTAAAGCCCTGACGTTGGCAGATGCCGATCGAGCATATCGCGAGAACGCTTGTCTGCAATGGCGCTTGAATTTTGTAGCGTGGAAATTTATCGTAATTGCGCATTGATGCGGTATGACCCCGACTGGAATGTCATTCGTGTTCTCGTCGTTCATACGTTTCGGGTAATACGATGTTTAATTACAGCGATTCGCGGAATATATACGGATTTTGGATCGCGTGTTTCCCCGCGTGTGCCGTTCGCCTGTGGAATTCCGGGTACGAATTCGTCACCGTTCCGTCGAGCTCTGGAACTGCGCGGCTCATTCGGTCGGGTACATCCATCGAGAGCTCTGGAAACACGCAGTAATCCGCGTTCTGCAAATACGTCCCGACCACCGGGTGTACCGTGACGCGTTAAAGTCACTGTCCACAGTTAATATAAAACGCGCCTGAACACTGCATGCAACCTAATCCGTCTCAATTAAGATGAATCTTAAAATTCCATTAAATCATTGCTTTCATGAAAACTTAAAGAAACGAAAATCATCTTCAGCGACATTGAGCAACAAATAAAGTACCTACAAAAATCGACGACCAGACATGAATGACGGTTTATGTCACTTATCATGTTATTCTGTATATTATGTATGGTACGATTAAAGTCACTGTCCACAGTTAATATAAAACGCGCCTGGGCACTGCATCGCAACGTCATTCGTCTCAATTAAGATGAATCTTAGAATTCCGTTAAATCATTGCTTTCATGAAAACTTAAAGAAACGAAAATCATCTTCAGCGACATTGGGCAACAAATAAAGTACCTACAAAAATTGACGACCAGACATGAATTACTGTTTATGTCATTATGTATGTTATGATTAAAGTCACTGTCCACATTTAATATCAACCGCGCCTGGACACTGCATCACGACCTAATCCGTGTCAATTTGGATTGATTCTTAAAACTTCAATAGAAAAGCTTCTTCTATGAAGCAAAATCGCTCTCATGAAAACTAAAAAAATTAAAATCATCTCCAGCGACACAGCTTAACAAATAATGTACCTATAAAAATCGAAAACGAGGCATCAATGACTGTTTATGTCACTTATTATATTATGATTAAAGTCACTGTCCACATTTAATACAAAACGCGCCTGGACACTGCATCGCGACCTAATACGTCTCAATTAAGATGCATCTTAAAATTCCAATAAATAATTGCTTTTATGAAAACTGAAAGAAACGAAAATCATCTCCAGCGAAGTTGGGCAACAAATAGGTACCTATAAAAATCACCGACCAGACTCGAATGACTGTTTATGTTACAACAACAAATAATGAACCTATAAAAATCGGGGTCTAGACACGATCATCATTTTCGTGCGAATTCATCGTTATCGGAAAGCCCGCGGTAAATTTTATCTTCCCGCACTCCCCAACAACGTTGACAATCACCCGCAGCTGTGAAACTTCGAGCACTCGTGTAACGGAGTTTGAGTAATATGAAAAAGAAACTTTATTTTTTACGGTGAAATTGAATTTTATGTCCCCGATGGATCGTCGAGGGGGTTGAGAATGAGTCTGGTTTGAGAGTTTTCAAGACTATTGCAACAGAGGTATAAACAGAGGAACGGTTATTTCCGGTCGACGTTCCCTATTCCAATTTGTCGCCGAGGGCGCGAGCAGCCGCGCGGACCGAGGTTGAATTTTCCGATAGCCGTTTGCGGTCGGTCCGGCCCACGCGATGAGAAATCCTTCGGTGGGGTTGATGCATCGCGGGCATTCCGGGTGTCTCGGTATTTCCTAATTTCTAATTCGCGTTACTAATCCGTGAGAGAAAGTGTCTCCGGCGCAGACAATTTAGTAACGCCCGACGCCGGTGGCACCAGACGCGGCTGGAATGTGCGGCGAAATGCGCGGGCGACTTCAATCAGACCTACGCACGAATCTGTGTGAGCCCGCCGCTATTATTCCGGGCGATGGAATACGGTTGGGAGTGTGTACCGTTCGTCGTCGTCGTACGCTCCAAATTGCGTAATTTACCCACCTGCGTTCCCCGCCGAAGGCTGGAAAGCAAATGCTCCGCGCCGGTTCTCTGCCTCCCCGTAAATTGGAAGCTCACGTTTGATCACAAATGTTGGCCCTACAGCGGCATTATTCTGCCCCAAGCTCTTCATTAATATCTTAACGCAACGTTGCTCGATAGACACTTCTCGTACATCGAGCAATACTAAAGTAGGGGAGACTGGGGACAAAAGTAACACGGATCAATTGTAACAAGCTGCGCATGATCGGACGAATCACTTTATGGTCATGCAATCACCTCATAGCTGTGTTTTCAAAAATACCAATTCGCCGAAACCAAATGTGATTCGCGAGTGCGGAAATGATTTTTCGGCTGTTCGGATCGCGTCTGCTAGGCACCACAATACTAAATATTAGTGCAAACAAGCACAAGGAATTGAAAGGTACATTTTTGCAGAACATTTTGATCGTTGAGACGATCCGTTTCAGATTGTTATT
>JAPYZD010002544.1:0-15572 GCA_030522725.1 Ichneumoninae sp. B BG-2022a | reverse complement strand
ACAATGCGATGTTTGTATTCGAGAATATCTGCGATTGTAGTGACTATTCTCTATATAGTAAGCATTAGTAACTCATCTCTACAATAACTGAATAGCGCCTGGAACAATATCAGAGTGCAATTATACGATTGCTCGTTGTGCACAGTAATTCACATAGTAACCATTGCAATAAATATTTGCACTATCTTAGATATTACGAATCTTACAATCTATTTTTCCCAGTGTAGTAGACGTTGCGTGTGCTGCAACGTCTAGTTGAACCTCGTTATATATCCCCCGTTATTGCTGTTGAATGCTAGGTTACCGATTCGTAATTAAAGTTTCCGTTACCAATCGGTCTCTGAACGAATTGGAGAGCATCTGTATCGTCACGATATCAATGGGATCTAGATGTCAGTGATCGTTATGCCATCGAGATTTGCCGTTTCGGTTGCTCAGGAGCACATCTCATCTATACAACACTTCTCATCTATATAACACACAAAAAGAAAAGTGTGCTGAAAGCAGGTGATGCCGAAACGGCAGGGACATGGCTGAAATAAACATGGAAAATAGTAAGTATACTGTTACGTCCTGCGAATTTTCCGAGATATTTCGCGGACATTTTCATCAGGCGAATCATTAATTAACCAAAACATTCATTATTCATTAAATCGCTAAAAATAAATATTGGAACAATTGCCATTGTTTAATTTGTCGAACTGAAAGTTTCAGTAAATAATTAATATACCAAATGGAAAAGTCATCCATTGGTAAAAGTAATTAGCCTTCAGGTGAATTAGGTTGATGTACAGAAGCAACGGTATGAAGCAAATCAACTGTATGAAGCTCGGTAACCTGAGGCGTAAAAATGCAGATAAGGATATCGGCAGAACGTTCCTCACAGTTGTCGAACATAGGGCCTGCTTGTACGGCGCGTGTTACGATGGGCACGATGCTGAGAGCGGCCGCTGGGCGGAATGAATGCAGCACCTCCTGGACGATGAATATGGATGAATGCTAAATCATCATATAGTCCAGGAGGATCATAGTTGAAATAAGAAAAGAAGGAATAACGGGAAATCAAGGGTAAGGGCGGGGTAAAGTTAATTCGTGCAAAAAAGGCACATTTTCGTGAATCCATCTATGTCGACTAAAATCTGGAAAGGACGTTCATCTCCGGAAATCAATCATCATCATTCGATTCTGATTCGAATATTCATTCGGCATTTTGGAAGGACGTTATTTTGGAAATCGATTATCATCATTCGATTCTGGTTCGAATATTCATCCAGAATTTGGGAAGGACGTTCTATTTCGATATCGATATTCATCATTCATCAATCGATTCATTCGACCATTCATTCCGAGGTAAAACCATTTAAATCATATAGTAAGTTTGGAAAGTTATCATCTACATCTTAAATGTCTTCGGGATATTCAATTGTCAATATCTATTTATCAATGTTTATTCGTTGTCCTGGAAAGTAAAAATATTTTCTTGGACAATATATATTCTTGTTGGTCAATTTTATTTTAGCTATATCAGTGCGCGTTAAAGTATTAGGATAGGTCGGGAGAAAACAGAGAGTGAGCGTGATAGCGAAACGTCGCGAGTCGTGTGTCGAGGGTGACGCGCGAGAGAGTGAGATAGCCGCGTATCGTGTTCCATACGATAGAAAGAGTTAGCATCCATTAAAATCGTCACTTAAAATCTAGTAAATTCCAATTTTAACCATTAATAAAATCTCGTCCATATCAAATATATACACTCTAGGCCCTATCCCGAATTATTTTCCGAAAGGTGAGGTTCAAAATAGGACCAAAACCTCGATAAAGCGTCATTTCCGAATAACGTGTATCGTGATCGAGACGTAACAATATCATGAAAAACCATGAAACCATGAAAAAACTCCATAAATAGTGTGCAAAAACTGGCGACATGTACATTTACGCGAGTTATCTTCGCAATAAGTTTTCGAATTAATTGAAAACTCCTCAGTATGTAGTGCCAAGTACATAGAGATTTTTATTTGCAGTGTATGAAGGTTCATACTTATCGAGGTAATGAAGATCGTGAATACAAGTCCGAATGTTTCATGAGTCCCATTAGAAAAATAATTTGGCATGCCGTAATTATATTAGAGCTCATGATATAATGTCGATAGGTTATTGAGCTATACATATTCACGAAATAAAATTGATTAATCAGGCTGGACCAGTTACCAGTTACTATTATAATGCGACTCATGAAATATTATGACTTTTATTCATGATCTTTATTGTTACGATAAGAATGAACTTTCAGAAACGGTAAATAAAAACTTCATGCACTTGGCACTACATGATGAGAAATTTTCAATTTGTTTAACAACTTTTTGTGAAGATAATGATAACTTGCGTACATTGACTTGTCTCCAGTTTTTGTACACCATTTATGGAGTTTTTTTTGTGTCTTAACAATAATTGTTTTACTGTCCATATCGTTTTACGTTTTTGAGAAACAGTATGAACAGTTTTTTATCGCCATCAGTTAGATTTGGCAATTGTTAATAGAAACAATATTTACTGACAATTTTTTATCAGCAATATTGTTTCATTTCCTAAATAACAATATTGACCACGTTTATCGCCAGTTGGTTCATATTTGAAAAAAAGTATTTTTTTTACTATATTTAGAAATAATTTCTTCTTCATATCTCCAATATTGTTCCTTTGCCGAAATAACAATACTGCTCAAGTTTGGTACCAATTGGTCAATATTTGACTATTGATTGCTTAAACAGTATTTAGCAACAATTTCCTGTCGGCAAATTCGTACCTTGGACTAAATATCAATATCAATTACAATTCAATCACTTGAATTTTGTAAATTTCATGAAAAATTAGTAGTTTATTGTAGACGCAATTTTTCAGATTAAATATTCATCTACGAATAAAATGCGTGGGAGATTCGTGATCAGCTTAGAAAAATACAGTAAATATAGTCTCCAAGCGATGACTAACGAAAAATGTTGCAAAAATGAGTTATTTTGCGTATTTTCAAACAGTGATTTCTTTGCTTCCTCATGACATTGCGGGAAAACTCAGGTGCCTTTCATGTTCTATGGCAAAAAATAGAAGATTATGGATATGACGGAGTTGAAAAAGTTAGATAGAGGGTATCATATGGATTTCTTGACTAAATATCGAAAGTGTAAAGAAATATTCCTGAACCTATAATTCCATGTATTTTCTCGCGCCGAGCACAAATCCGACAAAGTGAAGCGCGACGCTAGTATTTTTTGGTGTCTTTTTTTCATGCTGAACCTAAATCGGCGAGGAGTTTTGCAAGTAAAAAAGTCAAACACGACGTTGGCCTTGGAAAAAGTTGAAAATAAAAATGTTCATTAGGGGGTTTCTAAAAAAAGACCTTTCAAAATATGTCCTCCCACCCTTATAAAGTATAAATTTCGATCTCAAATTGAACCTCACGAAGGGCGATCCCTAGCAAAAAATTCTAAGAGGTACCGCATTCGACGTTTGCATCCACAAAATGCGGTATCTTTTAAACGTAATTGTCAATGACCGCCTTTCGCGAGATGTTTTTGTAGATCGAAATATGTACTTCTATGGGACGAGAGATTAACTTTATGGCATTTTTTGTAGTGAAACCAAAATAGGGGAGAGCGGGGCAAAACGGGCACCTCGACTAAAAATAGGTATTGGGGGCAAACCGGCACCGTCTTAATTTTCTTATAAACGACTTATTTCAGTTTTCTGACGTTCCTTACTTATCTAAGGAACGTCATAAGTCTTTAACCCTCAGTCGTTCGATGACTGGCCACCAAAGGCCGAGCAAACAAAAACAATGAAAAATACTACCGCTTCAACGCCGTTACTGGTACGTTGAAGGGGTTCGATAACAAAAAGAAAACAGTCTCAATAATAATGGAAAGGAAAAAGAGTTCGCAATAACAATGATAATAATGGGCTCGAGAAATAAACAATAGAAAATAAAAGAAAAGGCAAAAAATCTGAAAATAGAAAAATAATCAATACTCAAAAAATTTAGAGAAGAGAAAAATAACCAAAACTTACGGAAATAATGAATTCTATAATAATCGCCGAAATCGGTCAAAACCAGAAAAATATCAAAAAATAAAGAAAACGAATAAAAATGTCAATATCTCTTTGGGCGCCAGCTACTTTCACGGTGTAGCACTGTAACTCGACAATAAAAGAAAAATCTACGAATTTGCACGGCACACGGCTAGCGGGGGGGAAAGGGAGGGAGAAGGGGGATGAGACTTCTCAGGCCGCGGGCACTGTCCAGGGCTTCTTTACGAATGACCTTGGTCGTAACAACTTTACACAATCTTTTTACATCTTGTAAACGGCTTTTTCCCCTCGTCCACGATCCTCCTACCTTCCTCGGCGTCAGCACGTTGGCTCTCGTTCCTTTGCTGTTCCTTGATGGTGGGCCGTCGAGGGGGGGGGGATGTCGATATTGTCCTCGAGTCGCGCTCATTCAAACAAAAGGGTAATGGGAGGAAAAACGCGGGAATTTACATGCTAACTTACACAAAATAAATAGAAGAAAAAAGCGTAAAAATATCCGGGTCTAACGATTTTGGGGAAAGGCTTGTGACGTACCACGTCACAGTATATATATGTCGATCGAATCGGCATTTCTGAAAATTTTGCACACATTAATTTTTCTAAAAACTTTTGAGGAAATTAATTTTCTCCAAAAATTTGGAGCGAATTTACTTTTTCGAAATAATATAGAGGAAATTAATTGTTCGATAAAATTTTCAGCACATTTCAAGCAAATTTTCAGCAGTTTTTCGAAAAACTTTTGAGCAAATTAATTTTCTCCAAAAATTTGGAGCTAATTTACTTTTTCGAAAACATTTGTAGGAAATTAATGTTTTCGTAAAAATTTGGAAGAAATTAATTTTTTTGAAAAAGTTTAGAGGAAAGTAGTTTTTTCGAAAAACTTTTGAGCAAATTAATTTTATTGAAAAAATTTTGCGCAAACTGAGTTTTTTTTCTTCAATTTTTTATCTAATGAATTTTTCGAACGATTTTTCGTAAATTTATTTTCTATCTATTTTTCTTAATCTTTTATTTCATTCTTAAAAACCTCACAATTTTCATCATCATCTGGCTCCGACTTCGAATAGCTGCTCGAAAAGAAACGTGCTAAACTATCGACAGTATCAACTTTTTCGGTGTCTCCATCTGCGATAATTCCTCGTCCAACCACAGAAAAGTATAAGCGAAGGTCAAGCAGGCAGAGAGGAAAAACTGCACTTTTAACAGCATCACCGTATCGTCAACAATTGATCGAAAGAGGAGAGCCGAAGGTACAAGGAAATAGGAAAGGAGAAGCGACCGGAAGAGCCAAGGAAAGACTCAACAATCGAGAAAAAAATTAGACGATGCCCCACGCATATACTGCGGGGGACTATTTTTCTGAGTCGACCGAGAGTTGGATTCAGTGCAGGACCTGTCAGTGTTGGTCCCACTGTTCATGTGCTGGAGCGCTTGACGGTAACATATTGTTGAACTACACATGCGATTTCTGTACCACCAATTAGATGCAATAATACAACAATAAAAACATTGTTTTACAATTTTCGTTTATTCTTCCGTTTTCTTGTGTTATTACTGATAAAAAAACGTTAGAATATCATAAAAAATAATTTAAAACAAAATTATAAGTTTTAGTTGCGGTGCCCGTTTTGGCCGTATCTTATGCAATGAACGTTAGAAGACTGAAATAAGTCGTTTATAATGAAGTTAAGACTGTGCCAGTTTTGCCCCCAGTACGTATTTTTAATCGAGGTGCCCGTTTTGCCCCGCTCGCCTATATATTCTTTAATTATTATTTTTTTTTCAATTTTTATTTGTATTTGTACCTCTAAAAACCTCTAAACCTCTAAAACCTCTAGGAACCTCTAAAAATGCCCAGTAGCGCAAGCTAAGATTTTCACAGATAAAAAATATGCTTACCATTAATATGCTAAGTTTACTTGTTATTTAATACCACCTATATATTTACAGATTGTACACGTTGATTGAGCGATCGTGGTTCCGACTAAGACCCCAAGGTACAATCTCGTCGGCGTAGAGATCATAATCAAGTACCGTATGGCTATCATCATCTTGCGAATAAGTGACCCGAAGACTGGTGTCGGTAGTGAAATTCCGGATCTTGTGGCTATCCTGGAAACAGTCGATGTCCGAAATTAACCCGAAAGTTTAAAAAATTTTAATTAAAAAAAGCTCTGAACTCTGCACTCATAGTGAAGTATTATCTGCCGGACAATTAGTCAATAAATTGGGTCAATAATTAGGCAAAAAATTGCCGTGGGTCCGGGTTCGATTCCCGGTCAAGTACCAATGGATTTTTGTATGAATGTGTTTTCTATAATCCCAATCGTTCAGAATCCACCGTAAAAATAGAAGGTTCAACAAGTAACGACCGGCCCCTTGGTGTAGTAAACCAAAAGACAGCGAACGAGGCGACGGATGGGGACCTTGTATGTTATTAAATTTTTTATTTCGAGTATCGATGATATAATAGACACGTACAAATTGATTAGAAATATCGATTCTGAAGGGCAGGACCAAAATTGACATCTGCGCATGTCCAAGAGAATTGCGGGCGTAATATACGCAAGTGAGACCCTGACTCGATCTCTTTCTCTCCGGGGACGTCGAGAGGTACGCCGTGTGTCAATTGTGACGTATGAAGACGGAACGGAATAGCGACATAGCCTCGGGCTGGCCGCCATGATTGTGCTTGGCCACCCAATCTATTGGAAATTACCGAGTCTTCCACGGTTGATCTGCGAGCCCGGAGATTCAGAAAGAGCTAATTATCAATCTTGAAGAACAATGTTCAGCAGGACTATCGGAAGGGTATGTAATAAATATTTGTGATAGGCATTATCTGAATTTTAAGTTATTGATGTGGAATCTCTTATTTATGTTGAACTTAGTAAGTGGAATTAATTTTAATGCGTCCATGCCTCATCAGCCATTTTCTTGATACAATCATTTTATAAAATATAATTGAATTCATACATCGCGCTATGCGCTACCAAATTTTATGCATACGTTATGCATTATGCATTATGTCATTTGTGAACTAAATTTGTGTAAAAATTATCTGTAAAAATAAAAAATTTAATGTACACTGCTGTTCATGAATGCCTGGTTTTTCTGATTTTTTATCTTCCTGGGTATCTTGCTCTATGTCTTCATGGGGTCGAAGATACCAAGGAAGATATCTAGGAAGACATCTGGGAAGACATCTGGGAAGACACCTAGGAAGACGCAAGGAAATCCAGGCATTCATGAACAGCAGTGTACAGTAACAGGACGGCCTTACCCCCAGGTAGAGTCTCGCGTTTGGCCGCGAGCTGGCGATTTGGTGGAACGTTCGTGCAAGCGATTTAGTAGATGGCCGCTAGTTTCTCGGTTGGCCGCGGGATGGCGAGCTCGCGAACGTTTGCGCAAACGAGTTAGTACCTGCCCGCTATATAAGCTCTACCCATCCTATCCTCTAGGTCCTTTCTCACTCCTTAAAATAATTGACCACTACCTCCTCGAGGTAACCCCAGAATGGTACCTCGTTCGATTAGTTTGTAGACTGTGTAAGCACGTATGTTTTGGCATATGTGCTCTGAGCATAGTAGGCTCACAGAGTGAGAGTATTCGACTTTGAACGTCGGGTCGACTTCTTAGTCACCGAATTGCAACACTGAAGAACTTCTCTTTTCTTGTTCTCTCTCGCATATGTGGGAGAGCGGTCTGATCACGCACTCAGTGCGTTATCAAGGGGGCCAGCAATCCAGCTACCTCCTTCTACCCCGAAGCATATGCGGGAATCCCTTCCTCCACACCTTATCCAGCCGGTCCAGTACGGAACTCTT
This sequence comes from Ichneumoninae sp. B BG-2022a, assembly GCA_030522725.1. Lineage (NCBI taxonomy): Eukaryota > Metazoa > Arthropoda > Insecta > Hymenoptera > Ichneumonidae > Ichneumoninae sp. B BG-2022a. The sequence goes on along the minus strand of JAPYZD010002544.1, from coordinate 7,665 downwards.
TACCCTCCGTTTGAGAAGAAGACGATCTAAAAAATCGTGAGTTCGATATTCCGCGACCACGGAATTTCGAAACGTTTCAATATACTTATTTCTATGGAGTTGTGTTCAATAGCCTGAGGTATGGTGTCGAACTTTCGTAGTGTCTTATTTTTTTTCCTTGCGTACATTGCTCGATGTCCAGTTTTTGCAGTTGGTCGGTGTACGAGTTTTTAGAACTTCTGGGAACATCGAAAGAACAGTTTATTTCACACCTTGTGAAATAAAATTTCGTACGATACTCGTGCATAAAATATTTTCTGAACTCGTGTGATTGCAACACTCGCCTTCGGCTCGTGCAGCAAACTCACACTCGTCAGAAAAAGTTTTATCACACTAGTATCGTAATGTACTATTATGGACGGAAACTTCTTCCTAGCACCTTCCTTCTTCCTTTAGCTCTACGTTATTCGCGTAGAAACGAGGGAGTTGCACATTACAGTAGCCTACTGTATTCTTCAACGAAAAAGTACTGACACGTACTTGGAAACATTCGGTGCAATTATGGATAAGTGTGCTGAACAGGACATATCACCAGACCCTATAATAATCCACATGGACTTCGAAAAAGCACCGATGAGAGCTGCGAACGAAATATTCGAAGAAAATGTCAGAATAATTGGTTGTTTCTACCACCTTACGCAGAGCACCTTTCGTAAAGTCCAATCGTTAAAATTCCAAACGCAATATATGGAGGACAAGGAGCTCAACAAGTTTTGTGGAATGTTGGATGGATTGGCCTTTCTGCCTGTGAATGAGGTACACGAAGGAATGTCTCACTTACAAAAAATATGTCCTCCCGAAGCCGAAGCATTGGTCAAATACTTCGACGAAACCTATGTGAACGGCACGTCCAGACCAGTCGGACGGAAAAAACCATCGATAGCGTTTATTCTGTCAAAGTGAGAAGGATAGCCCCACAATTTCCGCCTGAAGTATGGAATGCTCTGGAAATTACCTTGGGCAAAGGCTATAGGATTAATAACCATAGAGAAGGTTACCACCGATTCGCGAGAATCGTGGGTGTCGATCATCCGTCGATTTGGACTCTCATCGACAAAATGAGGCAAGAGGTAGCCGTCGACTGCACAAAGCTCGCTCAATGCAGTATTGGTAGGCGAAATAAAAAACCAACTGCACACAAGACGCGAGAAGACCAGATCTTCAATATTTACGAATAATATAGTCAAGGTGAACAGTCGGTGGAAGACTTTCTTAAGACCATCAGCAGTGTTGTACGTTTCCGAAGTTATTCCGATTATATTGTAACATGAAAAATATACTTATTGATGTTACAATACAATTGTTGTTGTTCGTATAATTTTTTTTGAAATATTGTTTTAAATTTGATTTTGTGTTTGTATTAGTGACCTACTAATGTACTACGTGTACAGTCGTTCGAAGTCCATTCTTAATTTATTATTAATATGACGTTCACTTAGAGTAAGAATAAACTTTGTGGGACAGAAAGTATATTGACTCAATTGATATTTCCAGTTGACTACGTTAATTCATTTATTACGAATTCCCAAAATCCTACGTTTCCGAGAGTATTTTTGTCAGGTGGCATCTCTTTTTGTTGGCTTTTTCTTCCTGGCTTTTTTTTCTTCAGCTTTTTTCCCTAATAGCTCCAAAGATGCATATACGGCTAAAAGGTTCAACTTGGCCCTAGCATTGTGTTCGTTCAACTATGTTATTAAATCACGATAGTCCGATTTAAGCGTAAGGAGATGCCCGATTTAGGCAAATAGTTCATTTTTACTCAAATACCATATTTTACAGCATCCAGGAGAGAAAAATTAACTCATTCGGATATAAAAAGTTTCGTGACTGAATAACGATTCTAAAAATATCCAGGCAATTCTATTTACTCTCTTATGGTAACAGCAGAATCATTACAAAGTGAGGCGAAAAATTACATCAAACGGTATCAAAATCTATCAGCGTTTGCATCTTCTATGCGGCACTTGGGATTTCGCCATACCTTCATGTTCTGATCTTGGGTATGTTACACGCAAGTGTCTATGCCAGGGTGTTTCGTAAAAATGTTTCCTTTGTAAGATATAGCAATGGGCCAATTTACGCGTAGGACCAGTTTAAGCGGTCTTCCCCTATGCGTTATTCAACGCAAGAGCTGAAACCGACTTTTGCATTGATTGTCCCGCTGCAATTAAATCGTATTAACTATTCCATCTTGGTTAAACGTCAAGAGGGAAGTCGATCGGATTTTCTTCGAAGATCTTGCAATAGTTGCCAAGTTTTTTTTTTAACTTCTCGGAAATGAAACTAGCGAATAACGACTGTCGAAGCGTATGGACAATATGACCTCTAACCTCATTTTTATACGTGATAATTTTTATTATTTTTACTTGCTGTTGCTTTGAGTCTTGTCCGCGCATTGCGTTTCCGGGAAAAGCTGATCGTGAACCGCTCGATGTTTATTTTTTAGACGCCATTTTATTCCAGAAGTATTCGAATTTTGCGTTTTGATTTCAATATTTGTATCGTTTTTTTTAAACAATTTGCAAACACCGATTTTTACTTTGTCAACGAATTTAAATTCATAGTGTTCATCGTAACAATTATAGGTTTTCTTCACAATTGATGTTGAATCTGCAGGACGATCCGATATATTTTCGTTAGTCGTAAGGTAAACGTACCGATGGCCGGACACTGAAGAGAACAGTCCCAGTCCCTGGACGTGCATGAAAAATCGTATTTCCATCGCTCTTGCACGCACGCCTTGTCAGGCCACTGGGACATGTCCGGTCATTGGTAGGTTTACCTTATCTTTGTTTCCATCAAATTGTCTGGATGTACTCGGATTGTTTTTATGTAGGATATCACCAGTTCTTGCCCGCTTCATTGTCAATATCGTACACGAGTCTTCTACGATACAATAATTTTTCTTTGAGTAACGCAGAGGTACAGCGCGTGTTTGGATCAAAGAATCCACACTGCGCAGCCGAAAGCATTCTACGCCACATTGTACGCGTGAAACTTTCGCTATAGAGGGAGCCTGTATTACGCAGCTCAAGTCATAGTTCGAAATTGACTCTTTAATTTAAATATGAAATGCATTCTGTCGTTTAAGGGAGACCCATAAAAATCCCGTTTTATAAATTACGCATTTTATATTTATTTGATTTGTTGCTTTGCTACAGTTAACAAGCCTTTGCTTCCTCATAGACAAATATGGTTCGTGAATAAAATAATTCGAGATATTGCTTCCTCATAAAGGAAGCTATATGCCGTGTACGTGTGATCACATCGCTTCATTCAGTGCTATTTTCGTGCAGATTGAGGCTCAATTGGGGATTTTACAAGGTTTTGCATTTTTTGAAAATTCTCTGTGGTTCTCAACAGCAAGTTAGAGCTGAGATGGCTTCTCCGCTCGAAGTTGCTTCAAGTGTAAGCTATCATCCTAAAACTACACAAAAATATACTATTTTAATCGAAGACGTTTAGTATTAAATTTAGTCAAAACCTATCGAAGTGGTCAGATTATATCGGATTTTTCTTTTACTTAGAACGGTCTAATTCGAGTAAACATGGAGGTATCGTGTTTAAGTTTGACACGGGAATGGTCTAACATTGTGCAATGTTTCGTATTAAATTTGGCGAAAATGGATTTTACAAGATTTTGACATTTTTGAATTTTTCGAAAAATGATTACTTTACGTTCGACGAGAGTTTCTGGATCGATATCATTCCAGGAGTAAAATAATTTAGAAATTCGCAATCAGCGGGGAAAATACATTAGATATGGTCATAAACTTTACCTGTTAAAAAAAATTATTTTATTGATAATGGTGTATTAAATTTGGTGTATTAAGAAAAAGGTTGCGCATAAAGAATTCGCAACCAGTTACTATTTCACGAGATTGTTAATTTTTCGAAGAATTTTCACGGTTAACAATTTTAACTCGGTTAAATTCAATATGATATTTGAAAGAAGTACAAGTTAAATTTACGCATTGTTTGCGTATTAATTTGTTTTTCTAGGAAAAATAAGTTTTTTATAAGAGGAAAAATTTGATCAATTATAAAAATTTACTCATATTGAGGTTGTGGGAGGCGATACCTTCTCCTTTATGGTAAAGTGACGGAGTATGTCCGATGCTCGAATACGAGAAAATGTAGAGGAAGAACAGTTCATCGATCATTGTCTCATATGAAGCTTGCCGCCGCGTTCCCTCTTTGTCGGATTTATAGCAGCGACGATTTCATTCCCAGGTAGCAAAAAGGAGTCGTTCGTTTCCCCACCAAGTAGGTAATGGACCTTGAGAAAGAACCGAATTGGAGTTACGCGGCCGTCATTTTCGGAAATACGCGGTCGTTCAGAATTATGCGGTTGGGAGAAACGCGGTTGTGTACTGTAATACTAATACAAAAAGTAGCCGGTAGTTTCAATACAAAAGTAGCGGGTAAAAAAGCTGAGGAATACAGACCCATAATAGTAATTTGCGATACAAGTGCGGTAAAGCAAACTTTATCCGCACGCTGTGAACACTAAAAACAAGCGTGTTGTCAAGTGTGTTGAAACAACTCACAACACACATATTACGTGTGTTGCGCCAACCAAATACATTAATACAATACGTGTTGGTCGGCTTGCGTGTAGAAACAACATGCTTGCACTCCATCTTTCCTGGATTCCCTGTACAACATACTCCTTAGTGTTTTGCTACAGAACACGCTTATTAGAATGCACGTAGTGTACGCTGTTTCAACGCGTTTACGGCCGAACAATTCACTTGGTCTACAGGTACACGCTAGGTATACTAAACACTTTATAAAAGAGAACACTAGGAAATCAACACACTTGCATATGCGTTTGATTCAATCGCCGGATTCGTATATCGCACAGCACGATCATGAACAGGCTGCCCGATATTTTCAAGTGTCGTATGTGTAATTCCGAAGCTCTATCTGATAATCAGCTATTGAAACACGTTGTCCAACATCATCGATTTGATGCTTCGGTTAAAGTGCAGTACAACGAATATGAATGTGGCGCTACGTTTATAAATTCGAAGTCTTCCAAGCAACACGTGTTTCAAAAGTATCCTCACGTCGACATTAACGAAGAAGCTGCAAATATTGCGGATGTGGACAAAAATTACGAGGTTGAGATAGAAGGTAAATCATTGTAATTAATTTGTAAGATGATGCATAGTTGGTACGGGCTTATCTCTTTTCGACACCCACTCACTACGCTATCAATTGTCAACATGTGTTGGAGGAGGGGGGAGGGGTGGGGGGTAAGGGTGAACACACCTACAAACGTGTAACAAGTAACGTCATGCGTGAATGCGTTTAAAGCGTGATGAAATAATGCACGTAAAGCATGTCAAATTTACACACTTTGACATGTGTTGAGAATCAATCCACCTTGAAGCGTATAAAAAGTGACTACACGATTTCCACGCATAAAGCGTGTTGAAACAATACGCTTGTTTTTATAGCGAAGGGAGTCACACGAACCTTGTACCTTTTTATTTTTATAGCTTACGTAAGCACAAGTTTCATTGGGGCGGGTGTATTGCAGTCTTCCTGCAGTACCTATTAGTTACTACATGCATAATTCTTGTTCCGAGGAATAGTTGCGATGCAGCAAAGCAGTAAGCTGACGCGTGTATGTTTATACTTATCTGTGTAGAGCGATGGATACGAAGATTGTTTGTAAACCAGCTCCTTAGCGTATAATATGAGAAAGCGCAATATGCGATTCAATAAAAACGGCGTCAGCTACCTAGTTGTCGCTGAACATCGACGTTGTGGAAAGCAGCACCAAGGTGGGACGGCGTGCGCGCGGTTCCAAGGGTTGCGACGCTCGTCGCGTTCATTAATCAGGAAACCGGGGATCACCCCCCTTTCCTCTTTGTCACAACCCCCTATCCCTCACACCAGTCCTTTCCTTCTCCTTCGCCTCAACGTCTACCCTTTCCATCCGGCATCACCGTACTGCCATAGAGATATCGATTGGTACCGACGTTCTGTACCTACACAGCTACTTACTTTGCCTACAGTGCCGTAAGTACCGTGTATAACGTAGAATTTCCAATAAACGTCATTAACACTCGAGAAGCATGGTTTAAAATTGTACGGAGATATCCGCGCAGTCAGCAAATTCACACTGTAATGATTATGGCAGAAAATCCGACGGTTTCGATACGTTGGGTCTGCCGTAATACGTTTAACCGCGTAAATATCGATTGTGCTCCGTCAGCTACCATAATATTACCAACTCTTTGTTATCACCCAAAAAATATACGTTTTTCAACAACAATAAAAATGGTACGTCAAGTACTTAAACATTTTCATTTATTCCAAAAAAGATGTTAATGGAAACAATGCTAAAAAAAAAGTTAATTAAATTACATGAGTCAAGTTGTGGTAAGTAGACTTATACAAATCTATACATATTTAGTATAGTAATTATGCAATAAAAATAAGAAAAAAAGTAAACTTTTTTCTTCCTATATTTAACTAAAAAATACCATAAGAAAAATGAAATAAAAAATACTTGGTCCACCCGTGGAATACAAATATACTGAGTTTATGGCATCCAAAGAAAAAAAGCACCAAGTATTTTTTTAAAAATGTTTCTTATTGTATTTTTGAGTTAAATATGTAAAGAAAAAATCGTTTAATCGCTTATTTTCCAGTTTTTGACTACATAATTACGTGTAACGGCACGCCCTACCCCTATGTAGGTTTTTCCGCTTTCCACGAGATGGTGAGTCGGCGGAGCTCGCGCGCAAGCGAAGTGGTCCCTGGCCGCTACAAAGGCTCTACCTATCCCATCCTCCAGGGCCCCTTCCCATCTCACAAAAAATCGTCCACACCTACTCGAGGTAACCCGAGGTAATCTTCGAGGTAATTTTATTATTTTATAAACTGCGTAAGAACGTATGCCTTGCCATATGTGTCTCTGAGCAAAGTAGGCTCACAGTCAGAGGAGAGTATTAGGCCTTGAACGTCGGATGGACCTTTGGTCCTCGAATCGCGAGACTGACGAACTCCTTTCACTTTCCTAATTCCCTTCCATAATATCGCAAACGTCTAACTAACGCTATCGCCTCGTTAGATGCGATAGCATCTAATAAGGCGATTCTCCTTTCATCCTTTAGGGAGAGAGCGTTATAAAGAGATCAGCAATCCGGCTGCCTCCTCGAATGTGACATGTGACGTGAAATCCCGTCGTCCACATCTTATCCAGTCGGTCCAGTACCGAACTCTTTACGTTTCACTTGGAAAAATACGATCTAAAAAATCGTGACTTCGATTTTCCGCTGCCCCGGAATATCGAAACGTTTCAACAGATCTGTATAAATTCGTTTACCACAAATCATGTGATTTAATTTTTTTTGTTTATGATTGGTTCGGCAAATATCTTTTTGGAACAGATAAAAAAAATTAAGTAAAAAAAACATTTTGTTAGTTTCCATTATTTTTTATATAAGAAGATAGTTGGTGCCTTTAGAAGGCTCAGGTTCTTCTGTTACGTTCAGACCTGCGAATAACGAGTTCGCTTCCGGTGAGAACCATAAACGTAGAAAAGTCTCGCTTTTGAGTCAAGGCGTTAGCCCTTTACTCGGGGACGGAGACCTCGCCGTACTGCCG
>JAPYZD010002543.1:0-15578 GCA_030522725.1 Ichneumoninae sp. B BG-2022a | reverse complement strand
AATTTTTTGATGAATTTGTTAATAACATTTTGCAATTATTATTATGCAAAATTAATCTTCTCAGTACTTTTAGTATGCATGATTTTTTCAGATTTTTACACCATCAAGAAGTACTTACGATTTTCTCTTATTGTTGTCAAACTTATGCGAAGTCAGCGCGCAGCGAGACTCCCTCCTTAACGAATAGTACGCTTCACATTCGTTACAATAAATATTCGTGCATAGTGAGAATAGTTGGAACAGTCCTGGAATGTTCTTAAATTTCACATAATGTCCGTGGATTTTTTATTTCAAATTTGAGGTTGTTTACAAATTTGAGTTTTTTTTAGAATGAATATTACTAACGACCATCCTAAAAAAATGCGTATCTCAGTTTCGCTGAGATATTTATATCAAGAGTTTTTTTTTTACCGATTGCAACGCAAACGAAAACGGTGTACGAACTACACGTTATTTCGTAGGTCCCGCTCGACATGCATATTTTCATTTTTTATAAATGTCCCGACACAACCCAGAAATGTCCTGGAAATCGTCCTTGAATATCCTTGAATGTCCTTGAATTTCGCACGGATTAGAGACCATGTAAAAAAGAAAAGTTGGTGAATAAACATTTCGATGTTCGGACGAAAAATGGCAACTTCTTAAGAATACTTCTATTTTTATTACAGTTCATGGCTTGTCCGTACAATCTCGCGAGCAATCGTCAAACGAGAATGCTGGCCGACCTATCGCTGGTCGGCTGTTACAACTCGTCGTTAACGAGCTCCGACAGGGATCATCTGATGTTGACCAGTGCCAAGAACAATCTGCAGTTCATGCCATTCTTCATGCTGACCGAGTATCAAAAAGTGAGTTATCGAAGAAAACGATACAACATTTCCATCGCGTTTCTCTGCATCGTCGCTGAATTATTCAATTCGAGAGGAGAACTCATCTTCGGACTCGCCACGTGAATACACGAAACTTATAAATATTTATGAGATGCCTTTTGCCCACCATGTGCATGCCATGAGAGCGCGTACAGCGCGCAGTTATTCTCTGTCTCTCTCTCTCTCTCCCCTACCCGGCGGCCACTCTATTGTTTACCCAGTGCAGAAACATATGGTGCCGAGCCTCTCCGTACTACCACTTATGGTTCAAGCACTTCTGACGCGTAGTAATAATCTTTTCAATTTTTTATACTTATTTTTTAATTTTTTATTATTATTATTTTTGTTTTATAAAGAGATTTTTATTTTTTATTATTTTTATAAACAGGTTTTTATTTTTTATTATTTTTATAAACAGATTTTTATTTTTTTATTATTTTTATAAATAGATTTTTACTTTTTATTATTGTTTTTTTGTCAACCTTTTATTGGAGTAGAAAATTATCAGTCGGCTGATATAGAGTATCCAGCTCTGGTTGCGTCGCCTCGCGGCGTCTTGTAATCTATACTGTTTTTTCTATTTATTTTTTGCCGCCTCTGCGCGTGCCAGGGACGAGGTATCGTGGACTTGTCCTCCTTGACCCACGCTTCGAAAATCAAATGCAGACGACTGTCGACGACAATGCAATTTACGATTGACGGAAGGCGACTTATCGATAGCGGAATTTTCTCAATTATTCGATGTTAAACTATTCTCTGCCCGTTTTATTTATCGCGGTTGCCTGAATATTATCGGGCGGCGAAGAGTTTCGCGATTGCAATGAGCCGATTCGTTAACCGTGATGGGTTTTCTTTTATCGTCAGGTTGGACAGTACTCGTTCGAGGAGACGTTTGGTATACGTTTCGCAGTGGATTTCGAGCAGCACAATGCAACGCTCAGCGCGGCTATGATGGCGACGCTGAGCACCGAACAACTGGAGGAGATTCGAAGACTCAACAGGCTCGATCAGGAGCTTTACGATTACGCGAAGAATCTCGTTTTCCAGAGATGTCGAAGATTGAGGGATCGCGACTCGTACTTCGTGCAACGATTTCAGGACCCCTGCGAGTCGACGTCGAGACAGAGCGCGACGGAGTTCAATTGGGATTCGGTCATAGAGGACACGACGGACAACGAGTGACGGGAAGACGCAGCGAGGCGTATCGCAGAGCGTGCCTCGCCGATCTTCGAGCGGCGCAGGTAGAGCCTACCGATGTACAGAAAAAGCGACAAAAAAAAATGCGAAGCAAGAAACAAACAAAAATCAAGCACGTCTCAGGGAACTGCCCTCGGTAAAGGAAAGGCTCGTTTATCGTCGTAGCGCGCAGTCCCCTGCGTAGGTATAATCAATAACCAAAAGCTCGGTAGATGTTTGCGCGAATACGGAGAAGAACAAAAAAAAAAACCAAAGAGACTGTCGAGAGAGTACGGTTCGATCCTCGGCACTCTTACACGAGCCATGCAAGTTAATCGGGTGTGAAAGTACTATTATACATGAATTTTCTAACGCTCTCGAAAAACCTCGGAGGTACTTTATGAAAGTTCTTCCGTATACGCATACAGCTTACGTATCCTTGTTTCTAATTGTAGGTATTATAATCGTAAACGTTAGCTCGTCAAAAAAAAAGAAACGAAAAATGAAAAAAAAACCCACCGAACTCCGTCGTGAAGCGGGATTCTAATGTTCCAAACGGCAGTGAGACTAGCTCAGTTTATCGGGCGTTTCTGACGTATACGACCTTTGTTATCTCACGGGTCGGACCTAGGAGAAGTTCAACTCGATAATTGCTCGTACAATTCAGTAACAGACAAGCGTGCATTCGTGAACAATGCGTATCTTGTGAGGCTCGTCTCGAACGCACTATCTCTCTTATCTAATCGATCTGTACTTAAAAATAAAATTAAGAGGGATAGATCCGAGCCTCAATGAAAAGCGTAGAATGTCATGGGGACGGCGACTATGTCTGAAACTCGTCGAAGAGTTACGTGCGCGTTGTGTATCCTGGGACATCATATCTTTTTTTTTTATCTCCGAGCTATCGGATGCGGCTATTCAAAGGAGACGCTCATCTCATATCGATCTCTCGTAGGTTTAAGTATGTATCGCGGAGAAACGCGGTCGCGAATCAACTGCCAACTCTCTCTGTGTCGCATTTCGAGCTATATGTCGTTTTCAGTGAGAGTATGCTTGTTCCTTTTATTGAAAAAAAAATTGTGTCAAAATTTTTACGGCGACGATGGGAGAGATTGTTAAGAGCACAAGAAATAGGTAGCTATGTCGGGGGAGGGGGTAGCAGCGAATGCGTCAGAATTCTCGACTCGTTCAAATTTTATTTTTTAGTTTCCCTTGGCTACAGCTGCTTTAGTGATATAAAAAAAAATATTTATTCGTGTCTAAGGGGCTGCTCGGGCGCAGCTATGAATGAAAAGTTCTCTGTAATGTACGGCCAGATCGTATCGAGAAGATTGAAAGTAGTCGGCAACGAAGAAACATGTCTCGAAAGATTTTTTAAATTAGTATGCAGAGCCAGCGAGTCCGTCGACCGGAAGTCAACGATCGTGAAAAATCTGAACTCGCTATACTGACTAATATTACGTATATTATTACGTAAACATTTTTTTTGTAATTCATTCGATTTTGTAATAAGTTTGTACATAACAATTGAGAGCGTATATTTTTGTTCATTGAATGAATTTTTAGAGAGTCCTTGTACAAGGTCGTATTCGATTTAACTGTAGTGAGGGTTCGCGCGGTAGGTTTAACTAGTAAAGTGCTTGGCTCGTGAAGCCGGTACGAGCGATTCGTTATTATTGGATAAACGTCTCTTATTATTGTAAAATGGATCTTCAATTGTTTTAACACTCGACAAGGGCAACACTCAATCGACGTTCCTTTGTCTCGGGGGCTGCGAGAAGTTTTTGATTTTTTATTTTTCGTACAACACGCACACACATACATTCTCTTCTACCGCTGCGACGGGACGAGTAAAAGAAAACGGCAAATTTTGCAAATAATTAAATTTACAAATAATTAAATTACAATGAACGACTATATTTTCCGATTGTATGTGTGTGTGGAGCACTTGACGAACTTAACAGTGATAGTAACGTAACGTCCTCAGCAGGTGCACGAAAAGCAGAGAACATACAGAAGTAATAATCGTTGATTTATTGGCTATTAAAAGTGTACGATAATTTTTTATTACATTAATTTTTTTAGTGATATCCGTAATAAGCCAACGATAGTAAGGATCTTGTCCTAATCAAAGTAAATAGGGTGGGGGAAGGGGGAGGGAGGGGAGGACGTAAGCGACGAGAAAGAAAAGTCCTCTCCCATTAGAACTTAGTGATTCATCATTAGAATTGAAGAACATGAAAAGAAAAATGTTAAGTGCAATAAGACTCGATGGGTTACCACAATAATTATCTCATATCATCCAGTCATGAAACCATAATTGTAATATAAACGCGAAACTAAAAGGTATACGCGGCCGGTCGATCGTTGATTGTTCGAGTTGAACGAGTTCGTCGAACGATTATTAAGACTGTCATATCGCGTATTCGTTGTTATGTTTAATGTGCCATTCATCACATTTCGGTTCACCCTCTTCACAGTATTCGATATCAAGATTGTAAGGAAATTCCAACATTAATTAAACTCTTCATCGAAATACGTTCGAGCGAACTCGTTTTTACACTCGAACAACCATCGTCGTAAGCTAGGATAATGCCAAGTGAGTAGTAATCGTAGTAGCGACATTCATAATAATAATTTTAAGGACCAAAGATACACTACGTTGTTTACAAGCATCCATACAGCTTGCGGCACAAGCAATCATGATGGAAAAGCATTTTTTTTACATGTCGCTAAGTAAAAACGCTCACGTTGCACAGGGACGGGGTGTGAAGAAAAAAAAACTCGGATGTCGACGAGATTGTTTTTTCATTGAATTGTTTTTGTTTCTTTTTTTTCGTACCTTATCGTCTCACACAGTGGAGTTTTATACTGGCACAAACGTAACTAATTAGTTTTGTTACTGAATAACGATTGATATTTTCGTTAACTAGATCTTTACTTCGAAGTGTAAAAATAAAAAGGGGCCGGTATCTAAGCTGAATTTCGTATATTTTATTTTCCCATGCAGCCCGTTCGATCGGCTGATCAGACTAATCAATTGACCGGTGATAGAGTTTGTTCTCACTAGCGTTTTCTCGAGGCCATCCAAATAACGGTAGTAAAAAATTAATATCTGATATTTTTTTTAACTCACATTAATTATTCCAAGTAAAACACTGACCTCTCTTCCTTACTGATTCGAAAATCGTGTTTTATATCTCCAGAAACAATGTTATTCAACGGCTCCCACTGTTTTTGGCGCTCTCTTTATATTGTATTGAAAAAAAAAGTTAATTAATTCGGATAAACTATTGATCGCGTAATTGGATTAACTGAGAGTGAATGCTGAAGTGTGCACTCATCGATATCTGCCGCATATCGGATGCCGACAATGAAATTAGCTTTAATGTCTCGTAGATTCGATTTCGTTTTTTTTTATTATTTTTTTTTATTACGAATAAAAACGAGTCACACACAAAAGAGATTTCTCAACGAACAAGCCATGACGCTAGCCTAGTGAAGCGAACGGTTGGCCTAATGCCTTCGGTACCTTGCTTAAGCCAGTGTACATACTATACCATTAGATGATTAAGTATTAATGAATCATTATAAATAAAAAATAAAAAAGTAAATAAATGCATATATATATATATATATTATATATATATTTAAGATTAGAATATACCGCATACATATATACAAGAAAAATATAGTTATTGTAATATAAACGCAGGAAGCAGAGTTATACTAATCCTTCATAATAATTATGTAAACCTTTTAATAAACCCTGAGAATTCTCAATAGTGATTACATATCATTTCTCCGCGGAAACAGCGTGCTCAATGTGGAACGAGAGATATCGACGTTTTAAATCGCGTTTGCCGTCGGTGGAGCAAATGATACGGTAGTTATTTGTACTGAAAGTGTTTATTCGTCCAACTTCTAGTTAAATAATTCTATTCTGTATTTTATAGTGTAATCTTCAGTTATTATGCTTTGTTATTTTACAATGGAAAAGCCCGTTAGAATTAACTCGGTACGTCACACAAAAAATCTTCTCGGTCGTGCGATTTTCCGATGTTTCCGCAAAAAGAGTTCAGTTTATCTTTCTTTTTTTTTTTGGAACATCCTCGTTCATATTATTTAAATCGCACGTGTGTTCTAGCCGAAGATGCAGTGATGGGTTGGAGTAAGGACTGTTCGACCATTATTTTTTGAAAGCTCATCGGCGCAGGATGAGCAAAATCTTGTAAACTTAAGTCCAGCACGGCCTCGTCGGGAACTGCGAATAAACGAAATTTTTTGAAATTTTTCTCGTCAACGGTTTAAGTGTTCGGATTAAAATTAAGCTCGTCGAACTAAATTCCTACCGCAGCATATAGAATAACTTGCGCCCTTGATTCCCATTACCGGCACGTCCAGCGAGCTTCCGTTTGGATAAAATTTCAATCATTTCTCCGCGGAAACAGCGTGTTTAATGTGGAACGAGATATCGACGTTTTTAATCGCGCGTGCGTTGGTGGAGCAAATTATACGGTAGTTATTTGTACTGAAAGTGTTTATTTGTCCAACTTCTAGTTAAATAATTCTATTCTGTATTTTATAGTGTAATCTTCAGTTATTATGCTTTGTTATATTACAATGGAAAACCCGTTAGAATTAACTCGGTACATCACACGAAAAATCTTCCCCGTAATGGGTTTTTGCGATTCTCCCGCGAAACGCGTTCAGTTTATTTTTCTCTTCACTTTGTTTTTTTTTTTTCTATATTGGGAGAATCTTGGTTCGGATTATTTCATTCGCACGCGTGTCCTAGCTATAGGTGCGGTGATGGGTTAGAGCAAGGACTGTTCGACCATTATTTTTTCAAAGCCCACCGGCGGCGGATGAGCAAACTCTTGTAAAATTAAGTCCAGTATGGCCCCATCGTCAACTGCGAACAAACACAAATTTTAGAAAAATGTTCTCGTTGCAACAGTTTTAGCATTTTGATGAAAATTATTTTTTTATTTATTTAAGATCAACTTCGTGATCTTTAGCGACCAAAAATTAATCTCAAAGCGTTAAATTCCTACCGTAGAGTACCGGATAACTTGTGCCCTTGATTCCCATTACCGGCGCGTCTAGCGACTTTCCGTTCAGATAAAAGTTCAGTTCTATGTGATCGTAGGAGACACCCTGAAAAGATTATTATTATTATTATTTCAGTTTAGAGAAAATCAGTTTACAACATATAAAAATCCGCGTCTAGGTAAATAAATTTGGACTACGTGTTCGCGTGAACATGTATGAATCTAACATGTTCTTAAAGTAGTTGGAGAGCTTCACACTAGTCAATTGAGTGCTACATTCTTAAACTTGTTTATAGGCGAGTACAAGTTTGTATAAACGACTTAAAAAATTTAGCACTCATTGGCCTAGTGTTAATTGCTCTACCAGCTGGAATAATCAATTCGGAATCGATAAATCGGTTTAAAGAAATTGGTCATCCTAGTTAAATGAGGGCGACATTTTTAACGTCTTTTATACAAATCTTTACGCATCGGTTGATTATAGTGTATATAATCAATAGATATAATCAATAGAGGCGTGAAGGTTTGTATAAACGACTTAAAAAATGTTGCACTCATTTGACCCATGTAAAGTGCTCCAATCTCCTTAACAATATGTGAAATACTGTGGTCGGTAATAAAAACTGTAATAAACTTTTCTCACGGATTCTGGCATGTACCGTCAAAAGAAAAGTCTCATAGAAAGCCGAGATGATATCCGCTTCCGAAGAGACTTTTTTTTTGACCCTCACTACCAGAACCCATGAAAAAACTTCATTACAGTTTCTGATACCAACCAAGCCAGGGTTCGGCGGGGAGGAGGATTTTTCACATAACGTTAAACTGATTTGTCGATCCAGAGTTGATTATCCCAGCCGGTGAGGTGTTCCGTGCGTCAACGAATCTGTTCTATGGTGTGTTTCCATAGGTTTCTGTGGATCGACTCTTTCCGCAAGTTTGCCCAGCATCTCCATAGGTGGACACCAGACCAGGATGCAAAGATATTACAAAGCTCGTCTCCAATGTCGCGAAAACGCATCCACTCACGATAATATCTCCCTCCTGAGCCAAGTTTTGAACTTTGTGCAGCTCCTGCTGATTGTGACGTACAATCCCGTCCGAATTGAGAGCCCAGCTCTCTGCGTCGTTCCCTCCCACCGCACTATTCAGGTCGCTGGTACGAGTCGCGAGACCCACGGCCCAGACGCCGTCCTGACGAATCTTCACCTCGAAGTAGCTTTTGCTCTGAGCCAGAGGCACGTTGGTCAGAGCGCCGCCCTGGCCACAGACTCGCAGGCCGTTCATCACAATCACCACCTCGTGTCCTGCAGAAAAATACGAAATTTTTTACAGGATTCCATTTTTTAATTTTTTTCTTTTACGAATAAACAGTCGATAATATTCGGCTTATAATGACCCATGTGATGTGTGTCCAGAGCGATGGGATTGGTGACTTTTTGCGGTGCCTGCGCTGCTCTGAAGCCCATTCCGTCAAAACAATTTCTCAGACAGCAAAACATCATTTTCGTGAACTCGATGAAAATTCCCGTTTAGCCTTCGCGATTCAAGCTCAAAGCTCCATTCTCCCGAAGGTCGTTGAAAAAGACCCGTGACAGTTTAGCCGTTAAATAAGTGCAACTGTTATTCCCGAGCGATTTACTCGCTTTACGGTAAAACCGAAGGCATTTCCATCATCCGTGACAGGAAAATTGACGCGCTGTTTCGCTCCCCATAAACATCCGTAGGTGCGCGCGCGTGTGTGTGTGTTGTATGTAGGCGTGTAGAGCAGAAAATGGCTTCCTCCGCGCAACGTCTAATCGATATTTACCACGTGAATAGGATTCGATCGCTTCTCCTCCTTGTTGCTGTTGCGTAAAAGGTTTTTGTTCTCTCGATTCTCAAACAATTGCGTTTTAGCAGTTTGTATACGAAAGCGTTCGAAGACGACAGAATTATTTTATTTCGACGAAATTAGAATTTTTTCAGGTTAGACCAGTTTTTTTTTTGGTTCCTCGACGCCGGCCGTTGTCTACACATAGTAATAAAATCTCGCGTAATATATTCGATTGTTAGTTAACACAATTATTCTATCATGCATGTATGAATGAAAGGCATAAGCAGTAAATTTTTTGTACCAAACTGGTATTTTATTCGTTTAAAGTACAAGTTTTAGACACAAGGTTTATTACACGCGGCTGGGGTACATCATCTGAAAGAAGAAAAAAATGTGCGATTAGATCGGCTATAACCTCGAAATCGATACTTCGTCGATTAGGGGCGATTGGCGAATAAGTGGCTTACAATCCTGATACGATGTCCCATTGCCTTGGCTGGCAGATTTCTCTTGAACTTCGCTCTCACCGATCCGCTGGTGCCGTGAGCGCGAGTTACTTTTCCCCAGATGGCCCTGACTTTGGTCTTTTTCGTAGTTTTGCCGGGAACGGGGGTCTTGTTTTTTGCCTATGAAAAATAAAATGCGCCACAGTCAATCCAAGCATATTCACGATATTTTTCGCCTCTCTATTTGATTTTTTAAAGCGTTTAGACTTTTTTGACGTATACGTATATATATTTTCTTTTTGTTCTACACTACTTGAGTCTGAAAATGGAATAAATTTTTATCTCCCCATCAATTTCAATCCGATACGGTGATTTATAATTTTTCTAATTTATATGAAGATTAATTATAGAAGATAGAATATAGAAGGTTTATAGAAGATTAATTTTAAAAAAATTTTTTTGCCCATGAAAAATTGAACGCATTACAGTAAATGTCCGCATGTTTATTAGTTTTCTTTCTCTTTGCTTTATAAACCGTTAATACTTTTTTATGTTCATACATATATATATATATTTATTTTGTCCCCTGCTAGTAAAGGGGAAGCTATAGACGTATGAGTGCGAGAGATATGGAGTAAAAATTTTTAATCCGTTTTTCTCCGACTTGATTCTAGGAAATGAAAAACGAATTGCGGAGCACATGGCATTCATCAAGTATGCAGTGTTCCCTGCAATTCGTTTTCTATTTTATAAAAGCGTTTCAGAGAAAAATGCTTTCAAAACATTTTGAGGTTAGTTGAACTTTAGCCCCACCTTAAGTCGGAAGCTCAAATAAATTATTATAGTCCCACCAACGTTAGCACCCATGGGTTGATCGGAAGCTTATTTTAATGTCATACAGTGATCTATGATTTTTCCAATCCATATAAAAATTAACAACTAGAAAAATGTACTTTTATTTAATTTTTTTTTCTGCGAAGACAAAATTGAATGTATCTCACCTTGTAGACATATACGCAGCGCTTGCCGATATAGAAATCTGAGTCGTTTTTGGTTCTCGTTCCTTCTATCTTCAGCAGAGCGGTGTGTTCGTGCTGATTGCGGAGACCTCGCTTGTATCCGGTGAAAATGGCTTTAGCGTAAAGACGACCATGACGCTTGAACGGCCTCCTCTTCAGAGGGACCGGCTCTGAAGGTTTCTCTATGGGCTTTTTCGGAGCCTTGGTGGGCTTGACTTTTGGTGCCGGGTCTGCCATTCCTGCAATGATAAATATTTCACTATAAAACAAATCGTTCCTTCTCCCCGCCGTTTTGTATCTTAAGTAACATTTTAGACTACGCGAAAAATGTTCGAAACTCCCGATAGCGATTAAAAGTAATGGAAAACAATTTTTATCCGCAAACAAGTTTTTTTTTGCATTTTATATATTCGAGATAGAGCCACGTTGTGAACAAGTTTGAAAAACCATTTTAGCACGAAACACGATATTGTTGATAACTGTCGCTAACGCCATACGAGAGACCATTTCGGTAATCCAATTTAATCGTCGAGCAATACGTTAAATCCGCCCGATACACGATATCGCTAATATACAGTGAAATACGTTGTGTCAGTTAAACCTTTTATTTAAATAATTTTTCTATTATTTCAGTTAGATATTTATTTATAAAATACGAGAACGTCTCAGCGACGAACGTACCGGATGTGTATCACGGGTAAAAAGAAACAGGAAACTGTAGCCCCCTGGTGGAGCTGTTCGCGTGTGAACGTCGTGCGGTAGGGCGTTGCTTTATCAGCGCTCACTTAGTTCGCGTTCGCGGTCGCCAGCGTGTGGTTGTGTTTCGTGCTCGTTTTGTGCTTCCACCCAGTGGCCGAACTTTCAAGCAGGAATCAACACGTTTCGCGGATATCGAAGGTAATACATATTTTCATTATTTTCCAAACATTGAATGTCGCCCAACATTAGCCACGGTGTTTCAGACGGAATGAAATTCCAGCAAGCAAAAATACATCTTGTACGAAAAAGTGATCTACATGGTCTATATATGTACATCCGGATGTTAACTTAAGCTATCCTACGTCCAAAAGTTAACTTTTTAGATGGATGATATCTTTCGGGTACAATCCAGACGGACTATGGAACCAATTGAGATCACTTTTTGATAAATAATTTTACGTCCTGCCCGTAATGACGTCCGACATAACCCTCGCGTCTAGCGGCAAGAGGCTGAGGCGAAGGTGCCGATGTTAGAATGACTAAGAGCATCTAGAAATTCCAGTAGTTACTAATTGTTCAGGAATATCTTTTTTTGTGAAAATAACTGAAAGTAATGTCAAGCTGGTAGTTTCAAGTTTCCAAAATACATCGATTAGTTATAAAATGTTAAATAGTTTTTTAACTTTAAAGAGAGTCCAAAGTTAAAGAGAGTCCAAAAGTACCAGATTACGGTCGTGGTTTTTCGGTACGTCGATATATTCGGACACTGTCTAACGTTTTGGACAATCATAGATTTCGGGTATTCTGATGTACGAACTCAACTTGTATTCATGAAAAGAATTTCCTTCTTTTCTTAATTTCTTTCTTTTCTTCATTCTTTGCCACTGTTTTATTTTCAAAGAAATCACTGTAAAAAACATTCGTACCAAATTTAATGTGCATTGTGATGAAAATCTTTTTGGATGTTGTATTAAAACCATTGGAAATACCTTATTTTCTAACAATTTACTTTAATATTATTATGAAACTACTTTGATTTTAATAACCATTAATTAATTAAAAATTGATATGATTTTTCATTGCGATTGTACATTAAATGTAATGTACCAGTTTCCGTCTAAAAACATCCAATCCGGTACATTGAATTTCCATCTTTGTTTTTTACAGTGCACGCGCCTCAAACCCATGGCAAACGACGAACTTTTCACTTCATCTTTTCGTGCCCGATCGATGTGTTGTCCTTTGTCGATGTTTCCGATTTTCGATGGCGATAATTAATGCCTCCCGCTAACAATGACATCAATCGACCCGTCGACTTTGCACGTGCGATCAATAGTATACAACTGCCTCCGGGATAATCGTGTTCCGTCAAAAGATTAATTGCTTCCGGTAGTCTCGTGTACAGGATCAAGCGAAATGAGTAGAGCGGTGCGTATACACGGTCGGGGCGTTTTCCTCGGTGATCGAGAGCGTCATCGTAGTCATTGTCATCAGTGGTACAGTCTCGAGGCAGTGCGAGACAACGGTTAGTGGGATTTCTCGCAAATTCGACGGGCGGCGCGGAGGGGGGGGGGCGGGGAGGGGGTTTAGGGTCGAATGCGGAGATGTATTGCAAATGACGATAGGGCGTCCTGGATGGGTTTCGACCTCCCGCGTATATCCGGTGAGGAGAGCGTCACACGGATGTAGGAAACAATGTAATATATCTTCCAGCGTGATCCACGTCCGTGGCATCGCACAGTCGGGTCTGTAACTGTAGCGTTAAACCACACTGCCGTTTCTCTCATCGGCATGTAATTGTACGCGGAGGCTCTCTACCCGCTGTCTATTCGCACATTCGAGATATGCGTCCCGAGGGATTTCCTCTGCCCAATCGCAAACTGGGATTGTGCGCAGTTTGCGACTGTGTGAGGGAAATCCCTACAGGTGTATGATATTACGTCGGTAACAGAGCCACAGCCGCGGGGTTTCGTTGCTGCAGCCGCGATGTTATTCGGGAAACCGTAAGCTCGAGAGTTCTTACCGTTGACGCCAGAAATTTCGGTCAAAGTGAATTTTGTCGGGTAGAATGCCAGTGGTGGGACATTACGGAGAATGTGGGTTCTGTACAAACATCGTGGAAACAGTGCGGGCTTTGTTGCCCGGGCTTCTTCAACTGGGTGCATTAGAGTTACGATTGTTCATTGTTACGCACGCTCGTTCATTATTATGGAAATAAATTGAACACCGCAAGAAATGTTACACACGTTCGCAACTTCGTTCAAGTGTCCCCAGCAAGTTGCCGGACCGCAAACGGACACGTCCGGTGGGGAACAAAACGGACCGTAAAAAACGACAAAACGGACTGTACATTTTTTGTTGGCATTTGGTCTATTTTCTGTTGCGGAAACCGAAAACGGACCGAACGTTCTTTTCGAATTTGCTTTGGTCCGTTTTCGGTTCCCGCAACCGAAAAAGGACCAAAATCGTATTTTTGTTCTGTCCTTGCATTAAAAACATAATTAAAAGCAAAACAACAAAAAAATTTTTAAACTTAGCCAAACATTTTTGTAAAAAACGTTCGGTCCTTCCTCGGTTTCCGCAACCGAAAAAGTACCAATCCAGACGTACGATCCGTTTTACCGTTTTTGTGGTCCGTTTCGTTCCCCAACAGACGTGTCCGTTTTTTAAAGTTTTTTTTCCCTAAAAGCAGCCGTCCGTCAACTTGCTAGGGGTTCACTGCAAATATGTAGCGCTTGCCCAATTATCGGATCAGAAACTGTAAAACGCCATTTCCCTACACCACAAAAAGTTGACGTATATAAGACACTAGTGAGTTTACACTTTTTCATTGTAATACTTTTTTCTAACATTTTTTGCCATCTACGATTTATTTCCGATTTATAACGAACAAAGTGTACGATTGAACGGTCCGCGATTGAAGGCGCCTCTGCAATTGAATCGTCAAGCCCCGCCGCTGCTGACAAATGTATCGTTACGCGATGAAAATTTAAAGCCTATTGTTCTCGTCGTATCGCAAACAGCTCTCGAGGATCCTCTCGTAAAAAAACGTTTCTCATCTCGTCGAATCGTCATTTTTCACCGAACGCTCTTTATACCATTGAGTATAATTTATCGTCGATCCGTCATAGCCTTCGCGGCCGGGTTACTCGCTCCTTTCTCTCCGGGCTTCTTCGCGTTTTCTCTCCTCGGTCTCTTCCCCCTCCCCGTTCCTCCCGTCGCCATCTTTTCCGTGCCAGTCTCTCGCTCCCGCGCTCGCTCGCTCGCTTCGGTGAAAATTCATTCTCCTCGTCGTTCCCGACGCGGAGATACCCAGCGAGGCTCGACCCGTCGGCGAGTGTGAGACCTCGCCTGTATAAAGCTGCGTCGGAAAAACCAGCTTGAATTATTCAGGTTGTTCGCGCACCCGCTATTCACTGTACTGCCTCCGCACTGTATACACACAGCGACTGAAGGGCGCATAGCGGTCGGGCCACGACTCAGAATGCTAACGGCTATGCAGCAAACTCTTCGTAGAATTTCTGGCTTTAACGCTCCTTTAGCGCCGTGCTTCTTTCACCGTGCGTGTCTCTACTCGTCATTTAGCGTTGCGACAAACTGCCACGGTTTTTTCTGTTTTTTTTAAATCTTTTTTTTGTCTTTTTTTTTTACACGCACAGCGGTAACCGGCGTAAGCGCTCGGGGCCTGAAATCCTAACGGCTATGCAACAAACTCTTCGTAGAATTTCTGGTTTTAAGGCAGTCCTAGCGCAATGACTGACGCCGCCTAAGTTTGAGAGGAATAAAAGAGAATTACAAACACTTCTCGATCGGATAAAAATCTGAAAAAATCAAGCTTGTGGAAGATGCTGATAACATTGTGCGTCCATAATAATGATTCCAAAATGTTATTCGTTTCCTTTATGTTAAAATTTGTTTAAAATCATAATTTTCAAGTAATAGATAAAATTCTTAAAATATTCATACGTATTCTGAAAAATTAACAAATCAATTTCGTAATAAAAAAAAATTTGGTTGCCGGGTAATTTGTTGCACAATTTTTTTTTCAGTATTTGGTTATGAATATTCTGAAATCATTATTATGCACAAACAATCTTTTCGGCACCTTTTATATGCTAGAATTTTTTCAGATTTTTTTCTCATCGAGAGGTGTTTGTAATCTTTGTCTTTTTTCTCTCGAACTTAGGCGGCGTCATAGTAATAGTAAACATAAAATATAAAATAACATTTAATTCTAGACTAGATAACAAACGAAACATACATTAACAGCGTATGGTTATCACCAGACCAGTCCGCCCTACACTTCTCTTCTCTCTTGACCATAATCCGGTGTATTCATATTTAATCACCCCGGAACATGTCGCCCTTTTAAATAAAAAGTACATAAACGGAAGCCTTGAATCAAAATTCCGAACATTAGAAAAAAAAAAAAAAACAGAATTAAACATACTATAATTAGGCATTTTCATTTGCATGACTATTATTATTTTTTTAATACACGT
>JAPYZD010002542.1:0-20085 GCA_030522725.1 Ichneumoninae sp. B BG-2022a | reverse complement strand
ATCCGCGAAGAGAACGTAGACAAGTTTCGTTACCCGGCGGAGTTCGAGGAGTCTTCTCTGCATTACGGGAGATTGCGAGCAAGCCGGTATTTCTCATCGGCTCCAAAGGTCTTTCTATCGGGCTTTTGTTTTTTTTTTTCGCTTCCCTCATCAGCATCGCCTGGTAAACAGAGACCGGCGGCCGAGGCGCGGAAGGGAGTGCGCGAGGGAGAGACACGACAACAAAGGAACGGAGAGGAGTGAGAGCGAGAAAAGCCGGGGTATTTTCCGTTGTGTACGAGACGGGAGAGCACCTGCCTCCTCGATATTCGAGGCTCGCCTCGAGGCTGCGATCGCCGACACGTATCCGGGACTTTGAATAACATTTTTGGATCGCGCTGATAAAATACCAATTTTTTTGTTGTTTTCGAACCAGAATACAAAAAAATTAGTTTGAAAGACAAAAAAATGCCGAGCGCCGAAGAGACGACCTATCTGTTCAAAGTGATGCCGGAAACGACCCAGGAGTTTATAACCCGTGACGTAGATCTGCTCGTATCGCAGATAAAGGAGAATCTTAGATTGTCGGGCTTCAAGGCGAAGTCATCCGTGAGCCACAAGAATCGACCTTCGCCCTATCGCGTGCCGTCGCGCTCGTGGGCCGAACCCGGCAACTGCGATATATGCGGCACGAGGAACAACAACGGCACTCACGAGCATCATCATCGGCACAATCACCATCATCATCACAAAAGAAGCGCAACGACCAGGGACGACGATCCTTACGAGCTGTTGCAAGAATTGTTGCGGGAGGGCGGTTTGATAAAGGAAGCGGTGAAGAGACTGCAGACCAATCTCGATGAATTCGAGGATAACACGGAGGACGAGGAGGACGAGGAGGAGGACGACGACGACGAGGAGGAGAGCAGCGAGGAACGACAACGAAGACGCAAACAACAACAACAACATCGAGACTCTATGGGGTACAGGAGAAAAGCATATTTCTACGATTCCGAGGACGAGCCATTGCCACCGTCCTACGAACCTCTCGAACTGTGAGGCGGGTGATATTCACAGCTAATCGGACGCCCCGCCCCCCCCCCCGGCATTTTTTCCGTTACTCGAAAACTTCATCTTCCCATTTTCACCGAGCCCCCAAAGAACTGGAATTCATAATCATAAGTATACACTTGTGTACATTAGTAGATATATATATATATATTTAGATATGTATAAAATGCTACAGAATAGAATGAGGATAAAGCTGGCGAATGACGTTCGTAGATCCCCCGAGCACAAGGAGGCTGGTAAGAACGGTGATGAAAAAAAGTTTGAGTCTACTTGGACTTGAGTGTGGCACGTACGTCGTTCGCTGACTTTAGAATCATTGGGGATAACGGAATTGCTGCGAAAGAGTTTCTCGAACGACGAACTTTGTGAACACACAAAGTTTATGTGTATCTCGTAATGTAAACCCCGAGAGTTCGGTTGCATGTGTATCCCATGCCGTGCGCGTGGGGCTGAGGACACGTCCGTACGCGAAACTCTTTGCCCGGGCACCGGGACGCTCGAGAAATAATGCTGACGAAATATTCCGCCGGTTCCTTCGAGAGGGGAAAGGGGAGGGGCGCTTTTTCTCCGCACTAAGCGATCGCCCGGCACTCTCTTTGTGTACGTGAGCGCGTGTGTTGATGTTCGTGTGGACGAGCGAGGATAAAAAAAAATTCGTATGCGAATTAGATTGGCTGTGTGGGAACGAAACCGCTGCCGATATAGCGATGCAGGACTCGGGTTTTGCCCGTTTATCGAGTCTACGGCGCCTCGCTCGCTCGTTTCCGACGACTTTCTGGTATCTGTGAGATACGCGGGCTTTCAGTTTTGATAAAATATATGTATACATTTTTTTTTCTTTTTATCGATCGATTGTTTTCGAAAGTTGGCGAAAACTGGAATTTGCTACAAGAGTCCAGTACGCGACTTGAGCGTGGGCAATGACAATTTTTTACCATAAAGAAATTTCGTTCTCAGAAGTCGACGATTTAATTTTTATCACCAAAATCGTTATTCGCTATCCGCGATAAAATGATAACATATTATTTTTTTACAATACACACACGATCATATATGAATCATACATGATTATTTACTTCCGGGTAAGAGTCATTGGAAATCAAACTTTTCCTTCTTCTAACCAAGATATTTTGATAAACGTTTTATTTTTATTTTTCGTAAACCACCGGAATATCGTCAGTGCCACATTTCCCGGAACAGTTTTCTCGATCGGTCGTTTCCTTATACAACGCAGTCTGCGGCTGCATCCGTAGTGGAGTAAAAAAAAATAATAAACTTAGTCACTGAGACAAGTCACCGGATGGTATTTTCTCGTGCATTCGTGTCTACAAACACGAGGAATTCTCGGCGAGAGGAAGGGATAAAAATTGCGTCAACATAGTTGTGCGAACGATCGCCGAGAGGAAATTATATGCAAGCCTCGGTTCTCGTCCCAGCACATGCCACGTGTACATAAACTCAAATAAGATAATGGTGGATACGGTGGGCGGAGTTAGAAGTGAGACGAACGAGTGAGGGCGCGCGTATACATTCGCATCGTAATTAGGCGGGAACTCGCCTAACATGGCGATGTTTGTAAATATGGAGTGTTGTTATTTGAAGCGCGACTCCACTGTAGCACATCGTTCTGCTCAGCCCGTTTCAAGCCGGCTTCGTTAAACTTCGGCAATGATCGTCACAGTCTGTCGTCGTCGTCGTCGTTCTAGCGAGCGATTACAACAAACGGGCGAGTAGAGTCGATGGAGTCTACGTAGAAGAGACCCCCCGAGCGAGACTCGAGACTGTGGCCTCTCTCGAGCGCCCAACCCGATTTTACACGACACCATTTGCAGCACGGCTTTTATACAGCGTACACGCGTCAATGACAAATCGGCTATCGAGCGACTGCTATCCTTGCTGAGAAACCTCGATGACCAACGCATTTCGAACATGCCAGTCACTCGCGCACAACAATCACGACAAACTGCTTTCGCGTCTTACCGTTATGCTGGATACATGCAAAGGTTGAGAAACTCTTTAACGATCAAAGAACCCGATTCTAATCGCCGCTCTTCGATTCAACTTTTTTTTTCTATGTACATCTCATTCGAATTAATTTAAACAAATATTTTTAAATGACTGTTTCGCTTATGACTTATTATTTTCTCTACTTTTGTTTCAAACTGCAAGTATTTGTTATTTACCGTGACATTACGCTTGCGGGAACGCGATCTCGGGGTTTCTCGACTAGATTACATAGCACCCGCGGGAATACGGAGTCGAAACTCGTTTGAACAGGGCGAAGCGAATGTGGTCGTGTAACGCTTCGGTTTCGCGTAATATCGAACAGACCGTTTTTTCGTTGGCAAAAACTTGTTTTTCGATCTGGACAATTTTTATACGCTAAAAGTTGCATGAAAACCTGTTGAATCAAAAAAAATTATATCACTTTGACGTATAAAAAATGTCCGAAACAAAAGAGTTTTGCTTGTGTCTATGCGATACGATAAAGATATAGGGCCGCAAAGGGTTCACGCTTAAGTCGGGGGAATTTTTGAGCCTCGAAAAAAAAAATGTTTAATTTAAATAAAATAGAAGAAGCACGAGTATCGATAAATAGTACCTAAGCGTTATTATGACTACCGAGCGCGACGAAATATTGGGCAATATGCAAATTTCCACGCAACATTTGCGTACTCTATTAATATAAACATTTGATTGAAGAGCCGCTGAACACGTCGCCTCGGAGCTCTGTAACGCTCAAAAACTTTCCCGCTAAACGATGATTAATCGATCAAACGAAATTTCGCGTGCCATTGCGCTCGCGGTTTTTCGATATATCGCGTTACTTGTGTCAAAACGCATCGTCCCATTTCAATTTTTTTAGCCAAGTTTTTCAGACCACTTTTTTTGTTTGTATCTTTGATTCTTTCGACCCCATAAGTTCTTATTCACAAGGGTTCGATTTGAATTCTCTTATTTATATAAATTTTGCAAAACGTGAGATGGTGGCGTTAGGTTGGTTTTTTTTTAGCGCATACGAACTTTTGGCACAAGTTACGCCATATATACTAAGTGTATAAAAGAAAAGTAAGCGTGAGAAAGACGGTGATCTCATTTAGGTTTTCTTCGGGAGTATCCATCCCAGGCCGCTTATCACAGAGGCGCTATTAATACATTACGATCCTATAATTTAAGTTTTACAATTTTAGGCTAGGTTATTTAGTTTGTTGATTATCTAATTACGAAGCTATCGCAGCGTTTAATGATATCGTGTTCCTGACCTCTCTAGTAAACGTTCTTCATTGATCCCTTATTTCCGGTTACAAATATCGAGAAACATTTGAAAATCGTTTGGTGTTAAAAGAAAAATTTGATCTAAGATGGATAACAGTCGAAATTCGGTGACCGCTTTTTCGGCCATTTCATTGGCTGACGCGTTCGATTATCGATGAACATCGATCGTCGCATACGATTCGATGTAAAGGTAACCTGCGAACGCGGAAAACCTTTCAGGAATTAAAATTCTACTTGAAACGGGACTCATGAGAGAATAATCACGAGTGAAAGCGAGTGAACTCGAAGGATAGATTGATGAAAATGAATTACGGAGAAGAATTACAGGTTATCGCGGGCCCGTTAAACGCCAACAGCTTTGAAATTCGCTGTGCATGTTTTAGTGCATAGTTTACGTATATACCACTAATGTTATCGATAAGTTCAACGATCTTCGTCGTCGACGACGAGCGTTTATTACAAAAACAAAAAATGTCTGTGAGAGATCATTGTGTGGTTGGAATGGAATATCCGTGTTTGTTTGTACTCGAGTGTATCTCTACCAGATCAGGCTTATATATACACGAGATGCGAGAATCTCACTTTCGTCACGATGTACAGGTGATGAATACACGAATGCGTGATTCATCGTAAACCCCGGCGATAAGCGGAGGGCAAAAAAAAACAATAGGTGTGAATGATTAAGCACAGACGACATTCGGCGAAATCGCTGCTGGCGCAATAATCCATATTTGTAGAAAATTATATTGTGGGGAAAAAGTGAACGAAATTTCCCATGCGATTAAAACTCCTCTCGTCCATATTACAATGTATGATATGTGCATTTTTTTCCGTGCTGTGCCGGAACTTTCGGTCTACAGCTATTAAATGTTGCAAATATCTTTTTTTTTTCTTCCATTTTTCTCACACTCGAATCTATCATTGTGTATCTAAACGAATGCATGCGATGCGACAATGTTTAACGATCTTCTATTTTTATTCACGGTTAGACACGAATGAATATCGACGACCGAGTCGAAGTGTTTTTTTCCCTATGAGGCAAATAGTGTCTGATTACTTTTTTTTTTGCTTTTTTTTATTAGTTCATCGTTATAAAAGAGTTAAGGAAAACTATATCTCGTTGTGATCGTCGGACTTGCTCGTACGAAAGCTCGTTCGACATGTCTAATTATAGATTAAACAAAAATATTCAAAGTTCAAACTACCCTGTGGTCTTGGTGTTATTTATTTCGAGCGTATCCTAATTATTATTATTATTTTTACCGTCCTTAGTCAGACTTCGGCGAAAAAGTCGAAAATTTGAAAAACTGTTCATATAATTCTTTTTTTTATGAATAAACAAATAAAAAATGATATTAGTAAAAAAATAATCCGTTTCGCCCCGCTCTTCCCTGAGTGATAATTTACTTCGTCTCAAGTGAAATTAACGTCAAACAATTTAATCCACGCGCGTCGATGAAACTTGATCTCGCGAGAGTTGTACAAACGATTTTTCAAAGTTTACTATTCTCTTCATTTCACTTAATTCGGCGATTCGTTACCTTACTCAGGTCGATCCTAGTAATTCGAACGTGCTGACACAAATAGCCCGATATCAAAGGCTGTCAAAGGCTGTTTTACGTAGACACGGTTTCTCGAGGTAACCGTGTGTGGTAAACATAATGTCAACATTTCGAGCCGTCGAGTGTGGTAGCTCCGGCGAGTCTGCATAGAAGTTCCAATTATCGCTCATGGAATATTTTTTTATTTACTCTCGAAGATAGCGCGACTCATGACGTTATAGGTAAGTGGGAATTAATTTGAGATTTCCGAAAAACTTAATTTTGTACTTCGTCATCGAGGAAACTGTACTCCTGAAAAAAATTGAGATTTTAATGTTAGAGTACTTGACACTTTAAAGCATACATTTTTTTTAAACTACAATTTTTAAAAATGAAGTTTCAAATACATCGGTTGATTATTAATGCATTTTTTCTGAATTCAAAGAGATCTATCATCTGTGATCACTTCAAACGGTTCAAATTCTAGTCTAATTCTAGTAAACATGAAGGTATCGATCTTTAAGTTAGCGATTTTCTACAATAAATTTTGTGGTAACTTTTGAACGATTCAATGTTATGAGATGGAGAAATTTTTGAATGTTACGAATAAAGCTGCAAAGCGATTTGTATATAACTTTGCGCCCAGTTTCCTCTATGAGGAAGGCAAAATGCGGCACCGCATCTTCTCATAGAGAAAGCTATGCGCAAATTTGTAATAAATGAGGAAGTCATGTGCATTATGAACATTACTTTGCACTTTCTTCACCATTTACAAGATCTCTTAACCACAAAGTATTCAACATTTTACAATTACCTCGCAAAATTCATGTGTCACTGACTGCGCCATTCTCCTTG
Organism: Ichneumoninae sp. B BG-2022a; assembly: GCA_030522725.1. Lineage (NCBI taxonomy): Eukaryota > Metazoa > Arthropoda > Insecta > Hymenoptera > Ichneumonidae > Ichneumoninae sp. B BG-2022a. The sequence goes on along the minus strand of JAPYZD010002542.1, from coordinate 13,363 downwards.
CCGTCGTTTACTCCGCCGTTCGACGAAGCCCCAAGGCTCGTAAATATCTGCGAGTCGTTCGTTGTCCCGCAACATTGCAGAATTTCTCTCAACTCGCCATCCGGGCGAAGAATTCTCAGCGCGTTTCGTCAGTCGCGAGTCACCGTAAGCTTATTCCCCCGGCGAGTTATTTATTTCTTTTCCATTCTCGTATTGAGATTGCGCGTGAGATTTTCAAGAGTTCCACAACAAAGGTACACATATAGTGTACTGCCTTACAACCGACGACCCTCTCCAAGGCCCAATACCGGTTTTCTGGCTTTGGGTCTCTCGGCTGTTGCCGTGGCATGATGATTCCCTTGTCCTACGCCCTTGGTGCCAGCTCACTTGTGAGCACTGAACACAGAAAGCCGAACGAGGCACCTACAACGGAACCAATATTAATTTACTCAGGGTCCTTTGGTTCATTCTGCGTTTCTCTTCTCGCTGACGTTTTTAAAAGCCCACCGCTGCTTTGCGAATACCGTAGAATTGACTGCATTGTATACGCCTTGCGTGCACGTGTGTATACCAATGCTCTGCGGTTGATGGTGTTCGGGTGGTAGTGACGCTGGAGAGAAAGTATCGGGCATCGGTCGATGGCTGCCGGCTCGGTGGATCGTTAAGTTAACCGATCGGTATCAACAATTGTGCTCTCGTCAAGCCACGTGACCTTCTCATCTCGCGACTCTGCAATGGTACATACCGTTGAAACGTTAAAGGCACATTGAACATTCAACGTTGAACAACGAATCATTAACAAACAATGAAATGTTGAACAACGATATATCGAAAAACGAAAGATTGAATAACGAAACTTTAATAGAAAATGAAATATCGGAAAACGAACATTGCCGCATATTGATTACTCAATTTTGAGTCTCTGCATTTTTCACTTAATTGTTTTTTTATCGTTCTGCTCTGACAAAACTGTAACGAAGAGTTGCAATCCACCTTGCAATACCATTCCGTGTACAGTTTTTTCTGTAAACTATAGATGCATATCGATCCTCGAGAAGTCTCTCATTGGCTTCGGTCACGCGATTGTTTATTTCCATTCTCGCATGTTACAGCTCTCCCTAAGCGACGCATATTCCACGATCTGTTGATTCGAGTGTACCGTGCGACATACGACATTCAGACCAGTAGTTTTCTGTCGCGCCAGCAGTCTGCCAGCGAAATGTTGCACGAACTTTTTTATTTTCTTTTTCTAGAAACTGCGGGAACTATGACGCGTAGTGCACGGTACACAACAATATATACCGTTCACTGCGCATGCGAATACAACAATGCCTTTGTCTCGTATAATCGTTATCGTTCAACATACACGTGTGCGAACACAGATAGGCAAAGTTGACAAAACGTCGCGAAACAAATTTGAGAAAATAAGTTTGAAAATCTACATTCACAAGTTTATGTCAATTCTGTTTTCATACTAAAAATGTTTATATGGATATATTTTTTTATATAAAAAATGCGTGCATGCAGTTGACGACTTGTCTCGAATTCGTCGTACTTCGTTGAAGGTACACGAGAATAGCATTTAATCTCTGCAATGTCTAGAAGCGGCCGTCCACCTATAAATATACTCGACGTTCCGCCCTCTCAACAGGCTTATTCCTATATGAAAAACATAGCATCTAGTAGAAACGGCTTTTCACCGGCGAGCTTGGGTTATCTCTTTGAAGTCGTTAAAACAGAGTTCAAACTAATCTACGCGCTGCAACTTTATCATGGCGTATCTGGTTTCCATTGTGACTTCGCTGCGGATTTACGGATCAAACCCTTCACCTTCCACCAGACATGCGACGAAAGGGACATTGCCTACAGTAATGTGCTTTTAATCATCCTATTTATTATAATTTGATAATTTAATGCTTTGATGAATTTCAGCTTTACAATCAGTATACAATAAATCGAAATTAAGACTTCTGAATAAAGAATTGTAAAAGTCAGAAACTCAAGATTACAACGCATGAATTGGTTTTGCACTGGCATTTATTTTATTACTAGACAATAAGAAAACAAACAAAAAATGCTCGTTATTAAATAATTTTTATATTGTCATGTGTTTTTAATTCTTTTTATTATTTTTTTTTATAGTTCGCTCATCTAGCTCAGACAAAATACGAATACGTGATAAATAATATATTTCGCCTTTGGAATTAGTATGTAATAAATAGTAAATATTGGAGCTCCTGAGTAACGAATTATAAAAGTTAAAAACACGTAAACTTACAACGCATGAATTGATCTGGCACTGGCATTTATTTAACCACCAGACTTAAATCATTTTTATATTGCCATGTGTTTAAAATTGTTTTTATTTTTTTTTAATATCCTTCGTTGATCTCGCTCAAACAGGATACGAATGCGCGATGTAGCATACAGACATAGGCGTATTGTGTACGAGGAAAGCGGGCAGATGTTTGCCTGATTGACCTGCGGGCTCTCGGCGTTGCGGGATATTTGCCGTCTCGTTTCTCGGCTGCGAGCTTGTTTACGTTCGAGTCGTGCGATCACCAACGAGATATATTTTATACTGTTGCGTATATCTGCAGTACACTCTGTGATATATCTGTACGTATTCCATTGACGTTCGGAAATTACGCGACTCCATACGGACTCTCTTATAGTGCAAAGCTCCGAACCTCGTCGCTCTGTCGCTAGAGCCGACATAAAAATAAGCCGAGCCCGAGTTCTACGAGCGATACAGAGGCTAAGGCTTAACTGCACCGCGGTAGAAGTTGGCGGGTAGGGAAACGATAGCCTTGTCCGCGAATTGACATAGATCCCGTTTCTCGGGATCAGCAACTGTCTCGCCGCGTCGACAGCTACGTCAGTCGGTCGACTTGTTGTAAGAAATAATCGGTCCGTTATTGCCAAAGTGTCGGCGCATTATCAGATGCTCGCTGACTATTGGCTGTACAAAAATATTAATAGCTTTTAGTGCTCTCTGACGACAGTGATAAAAAAAGATTAATTTTTTTTTCTTTTAATCTTTTTCATTGTTCTGCTGTTGTCGTATATGAAAAAAACTGTAGAGTTGTTTTTTTCCCAGTATCGAAGTTGATTGTCAACTTCGATAAACCTCTCCATTCCCACCTTAATTTACATGAAACCCTGTAGTTTTATGAAACGCATAAGCGAATTGTCATCGACGATCACGAACACGTCCGACGATGAATGAGTTGAATAAGAACACGCGAGATTCGATGACTCATTGGTTACCGAATTGGACGTGGTGTACGCTCGTGTGTCGACACGCCACGTGATAGTCTACTAGGTAAACACGCGCCCAAGTCCAAGCGTCCAATCCGTTGCCATTGATAAAACAATCATACGTATACGTATCGGCCTCTAAGTCGTAATAAATGTACACTACAAAAATATTGTTAGAAATGTAATTGAAATTGAAATTTCAACCATATGTGCGTTGCCATTATACAGGAACATTTTTTATTTAAATCTTTTGTACATTATAAGTAAAAGATTTGTAATTTTAATATCCGGTATTATACTTTTACAAAAAAAGTACTTTGGTGTTCAATTAGTGTAATTAATGCAAGAAAAATTCAAGTTAGGGTACATAGAATATACAATTTATTTTTACAGTGTGGATATCGATTCGGATCGATGAGATTTTATTTTTTTCCTACTAATGTAGACATCATCGTTTTTATGATATCAAAGTCCGTTAAGTATCTAGCTATTGAAAAAGTGCCATAAAAAATCAACGACAAAACGACAAGGGCCCGCGACTCCATGTGCTGGTTCGGTCGCTTCTCGTTGCATACTAAGCATTCAAAGCACACGACTTCTAACCGACTCGCCGGGCGAGCAAAGATCTCACGCAGTCGCAGCGCGCATCTGGCTCGCACACACACAAACGTCCGGTTTCCAACATGGCCGCCGATCCCCATCACTGTGCACGTTAGTATTTACGTTGTGTCTTCGTGTCGTTGCCCTTAAAAAGTAGGTCTCCCTCGCGATACTTTTACATCGACTTTAATGTTATGCCTGGCACACTACATAATGGCTGTGTGATATATCGTATACACCAAATCCACGAGATGGATGAGGTGAGTTGATGTGAGTATGCCGGAGTGACGCGGAGCGATTACGATGAAAAGTCGGGGAACCCTACTTTTTTTACTTGTTGCATGTTGTTATGACAATCGTTATCTCGACCGCAAAGTCACCGATACGAGTGACGAATTGTATCGAATTCGAGGGTATTTATAGAATTATTTTTTATTTTCGACGTATCCTGTTGTGTCTGGTTATGGGAAATGTACTGGATTTGTTGTGAGGCGTGAGACTTTTTTTTATTATTCTTATTGTTTCGACGGCGCAGGCGAAAGGTTTGTTTACAACGGCATCGCGGGGATTCGAGAGGTATTGTGAAAGCTCTCAGTCGGTAAAACAGTGACCGACAATTGGATTGGCATTGTTTGGGATTCTAGAGCACGGCCGTTCAAAGCAATTTATGCTACGTGAGATCGATGTTGTATAGAAAACATATTCAGAATTTTAGAGGAATGCTCGCATAATTGATTTTGGTAAAAAGGAAAAATTAAACACGACAAACGTCACGCGGTATTCCCAAGCGGTCACCCATCTAAGTACTAATCGCGTCCAATATCGCTTGACTTCAGTGATCAAACGAAAACTGGTATAATCAGTATGGTAAAGTTTCGGTGCTTGGACAATGTTTATTCAGTTGAGTAAATTGTTTATATTTCCAACGTATATACATGGGGGTCTAGATAATCACCAGCACATATGGCACTATATAACATTTACATAAACGATTTGAAAACATTCAAAAATTATGTCGATGAAGTGCTTAGTGCGAGCGGTGAAAAATTAGGAAAAAAATCCTACATCAACATGGTATGGTCGTTGGTTGTTGCTACGAACAGCATCTTGATAATAAAAATCCTGATAATACCGAACTGGCAACAAATATATTTATTTATATATTATATACATTTTCAACACACATGCCTAATGAATGAATTATTGAATTTTATCGCAATACCTTTAGACTTGTTTTTCCAAAAAATTCTCCAAGCCACCGGTTCATCTGTCTGGAGTTGGAAGTCTTTCTAGGCACGAATTGACCTCCAAAGATCGCATTAGTTTCGATGCTTTCACTTCCTGCTCATTCGAGGAACGTCCGGCAAAAACCTGTTCACAAATCATTCAAAGAAATCCCGATTACATCATCGAAGCACAGGCAAATATATATATATATATATCGCATGACTATAATCAGAAGGGCGCATGTTTTGCGTATAAGCATATAAAATACGCCTATCTGTTTTAGCCACGCAATATTTTTTTACAGATATTCGAAAATAAAACGCCTAATTACTCTTGAAACATTCACGACTAACAACTTGTTTTTTTTTATGATAATTATTACTGTTTTTTTCGAAAAAATTAATATTTTACCCATTTTATTGTAGTCAAATTAAGAAAACGCCCATCATATTCTTGGGGCTCGGGGCTCTCTGCTGGGGCCAGGTGACGTTATCGTCACGGCTCACGAGTTCCACGTATGCTTGCTCGAGTCTTCGTAGCCGCGAAGAGACAATTTATTTTAAGAATGGTACAAAATTATGTCAGTCACAGACGCGTCTTCGTTCAATGACACTCGGCTTAAATATAAACCGGACAAAAAGTTCCGTCCACCGCGCGGCGGAAGGGGGGGGGGGGTGCTCGGTTTAGAGACCACGAGAATTCCGGCTTTTCTCTCGTCGAGTGTGTATTCCACTCGTCTTCTCTCTGATCTAATTACATACAGGCTAAATAATTTTCGTTCTTTTTATTGTACTGTGGCGCTACTTATGAGCATGTTAAATACCACAGTCGGTAATGTAAACTGCAATCATCTTTGTTCGGATCCTTTGTAAGTGGTAACCAAGAGGTTATTTACGGTCAAAAGTGAAGTTTCACCGGAAGCTGGCGTGATATCCGCGTTCGATGAAAGTTTTCTTTTGATTGTGAAATCCGCGACTTATGAAAAAGTTGACTACAGTTTCCAATACCGATCGAGCCCGAGCGCTTTCACATAATCGACGTTGCCTTGTAAATAATTATGTATTTGTAATCTTCATTCGTCTTCGTACAAAAATTGTCTTGAAGAAGTTGAATCGCGCCTCATGCATTATCATGTTACATCGAGCGCGTTGACTGTTCAGCGAAATGGGAGATCCGTAGTACACGAGCATATAAAGCGGTGTTTACATCGTACTACATTCATGAGATAAACTCCGGCAGATGTTTACACTCAGTGCCGTTACATAACGCCACGGGCGTTAGGCTCGCCCATCCCGTGTGTGAATTTGACTGATGTACGGTAAGATTTCGACATACCCAAAAAATTACGAATTCGCTGTCAGTAACAAAAATACGAAAGGGCTACATGCTTTAATGTTAAAAAATGAAAATTAAATACGATTAAAAATTCGTTGACGTTACCTAAGTTTTACCTACATATAATTTTTTTTCTTTTCTGTGCCTTATGCTATTGCCTGCACGTATTTTTCCGTTTGCCTTGTTTACGTGCGGGGTATCGTGTACATCGACAGGCAGAGCGACAAGCTCATAGCGCAAATCGCTGATCTTTGTCTCTCGGGTCTCGAGGACGCGGAGACTCCAAGCACGTAAACAAACAGCACAAATATCCGGTACATAGTCTGCAACAGCTGTTGAGCATAGCACTTTGTTTGGTCAGCCAATAACGAAACACCGAGTCTCGGCAATTGTTTCGGAAATTCCATACTTAGGGTCTCGTTACCGCGGGAGGTTAACACACTCCGAGAGTGCCGACGCCGCTGTTTCGTAAGAATCGCAAGGCAATCTCTTCGAATTGTCCGATAAAAACGTCGGGCGCCTCGTGGTTTCCGGTGGCCAGTTGCGCTGTCGCAGGTTCACGAATAGTTCTACAAATTCAGGAAACCACAATTTGACCCCATTGAATTAGTAAAAAATGTTATACATTTTTTAAAATTCAACTCCACAAGGAAGCTAAAAACTTGACAACATCATTTCTCGTAGAAAAAAAGTCTCCTGTCAGTGTTGACAGAGCGTTAAAAAGGCAAACATAACGAAAAACATTTTACCGATAAAATAAATTGGACTCACAGGGATTTCCTCTAAAATAATAATAATAAAAATTGAACCATATTATTGCAGCGTGTATTGTTCGGAGACTCCTAACTGAGGCCATCGCCCACGGCTACCCGTGTCCACATATCACGCGATCGTTGACGAAAACAAGAACCGCCGATGGTCTCGTCCCTTATTATAACATCATAATGCGGAAGGCAAAGTTGTCTCGTCGATTCACAGTCTTCTTACCGAGAGCCAATGACAAATGCGGGACAAATGTGATACGAGGCCGTGAATTTATAATTGCCTAAGAAGCAGAATCGCGATCCAGTGCTTATTCGTTTAAGATCGAACACATGATTGAAATAGTGTCTGTCAAGCCGCTGAAACGCTTGAACGCTATCGAATACTATCTTGTCCAGATGGCAAAGTCGACCGGGCAATTTACGTTACATCAGACCATATACCGGAAAGAGAGTTCGATAGTCGTCAGCGGTAGAAATCGATGACACTCTCGGTAGTTCATACTATTTTATGTGGGATGTATATATAACTAACTGAACTATCAAGCCCGTACAACCGGTTTAAAAGAGCTTTCTATTCAAGTTGGCCAACGTCGACATTACGTAAATCGTCCGTGCTTACTTTGTATTTAACGTGTTATACGTGCTGTTTATTATGCGTCAAAGGATGACGATACAGCTTTGTCTAGTTTGCCTAGTTCGTTTGCGTGGCATCGTGTACAGGTTCAACTAGCCTAATATTTTACAGACCGGCCCTACATTTTGTCTACACGACATAGCACGGATGAAACAGTGATATGATGTTTTCTCAAGAGACAATGTTCACGTATATCTGCGATAAAAATTAATCTCGTTTTCGAGGTAACATAATGATTCTATTGGATTTATTAGTGACATCGATAAAAATAGATATAAATAAAAAAAGAACAAAACAAAACCAACGGCACGCGGTGCGTTGCCAAGCGGATATTCATACAAGTACAGAACCCTCCCAATGTTGCTTGACTTCAGTGATCGGACGAAAACTTTTTATTGTTTTGTTTTTAACATCTTTTATTTAACAAGATACATGGCTTGTAAATATGCACATGACAAGATACATGGGAACCGAGAACATAATTGTAAAAACATAAAAATATCTAGCTGCACTCATATCAGGGTTTCGTAGATAAGCACTGAAGGGGAATTAGGATGCTTGCGCGAGTCCGGTGACAGCTGAACCTATAAGGCAATCTATGAGGTACATCTAATCGTTAAGAATAATAGCGCAGAAATCGAAAAAACTGACGAGAATTGGTATGATCAACATGGTACAGTCGTTGGTTGTAAATACTAGAAGAGCCCCGCGAAAGCAATCTTTTGGAAAAGACTTTGCTACAGTTGCCCTTACTCCAATTACTTTCACGAGGTATCATCGCAACAATAATTTTTACCGAGTAGCTCTACATTATGTCTGACAAACCAGACATTCGATGTTCACTAGGGAGACACTGTTCGCGAATATCTACAAATAAAATTAATCGTGGTTTCGAGGGGCTATTATAATTCAATTGGATTCATTAGTGGCATCGATAAAAATATATTAAAAATACAAAAAAGAACCAACGGCACGCGGTGTTCCCAAGCGGTCACCCATCCAAGTACCCAAGTACTGACCGCGCCCAATGTTGCTTGACTTCAGTGATCGGACGAGAACTGGTATGATCAACATGGTATGGTCGTTGGTTATTACTACTAGAAGAGCTTTGCGACGACAATCTTTTGGAAAAGACTTCTGTACAGCTGGATCTGCTCCAATTACTTTTACTACTTATGATCGCGACAATAATTTTACACAAGACACATTCATACGAAACTTGCCGAGATAACTTCACAAACATCCTTTCTATTCTTTGTCGGTAAATGCATTAGGAAAAATGTCGGTAGCTGCCTTACCGGTATTGTACTACAAATGTACACGACTGTTACGTGCGCGTTCAACTTTTGAAAAAGTTTGGAGGAACAAAACCGATTATAAATTTCGTAATGAACTGGATTTGTGAGTGAATGATAAGAATTGATAAACTTTTGTCTTTGATAAAGACGGTCTTAATATCTCGTCGTTGAGGGTCGAAAAAAAAAGATTGCGCATCGGGGCTGTGTTGCAGAGTGTAGGAACAAAAGCAGTCGATGCAGTACCCAGTGTGCTCGCTTGCTCTTTCGGTCACTGCACGAGGAACACGCCGTCGCAGCTCTCATCGAGTCACCAACAGGGAGTCCCAACATGGCCGCTATTACAGCACTGGACAAGTATGTATTTACGTTTTTTTCGTAACGCTTTTGTGGATAACATGCGTCCCAGAAACTTGATATCGTCGCAAATTTACACTTCATGCACTGCGCGATGATGAAGTTTCATCCGCCGCATCAGGTCGGAAACAATAATTGCAAAACCCTTGGACAAATAAAAATGCATCTACATGTGTACTTTGATAATGAGATTCGTTATCTCGAGCCAAAAGTCTCATTTTTCGTGCCTGTAAAGTGTGTGGAAAGTGGCGCTTTCTAGCAGAGGATGCGCGAAAAATGCTGTAGATACTATTTTTACTCGCTAGTTTGTTTTCCGCACACTTTTTTGTTAAAAAAGTGTGCGTTACTCTAGTTACTTTTCGCGCTGACTTATCTGTCACTGTAGTTATTTTACCGAACGCACTTTACAGGCATGAAAAGCGGGAATTTTCGTGCACTTGTCACAAAAAGTAGTTTGCAATACTTGTACGAAAAAGCGGTCTCCCGACGGCGGTTGGGAAGTAGGCAGCACTCACCTCCTCTCGAGCTACAAACGTCACTCGGCTTCGCCTCGTGCCGTTGTAGCTCTCGACCCGGCTCGTGCAGCCAACTTCACAACCTTCGTCGAAAGACCGCTTTTCCGTACTAGTATCGCAAAGTACTATTTTTTTTCACTTTGGCATAATACAAAGTCAACAATATTTGTGTAAAATATTATACCGATATGTGTAATATTGGCGATGTTATCTCCATTTTAGTAACCATCGTGCGGCACAGCAGAAGTTGTGCGCTCGGTTTGGACAACATACTTGTATATGTACAGCCAAACTTGCCGGCGGCCGGTCCGCCGGAAGAAAAATATTCCAGAACGTATTTTAATCAAAAGGCAACCACTTTCTGACCATTCAAAGTCTTCAAAATGCGGCAATTTCACCGTAATACAACTATTTACCAACTTTCCAAAGACGACCGTAACGCAACGGCATTACAACCATTTGCAATTTTCTTCCATTGCGACCACCTCAATCGTAAGGCAATGGCATTGCAACCATTCATCGATTTTTCAAATACGACCTCTTCAATGACAATCCAACAGAGTTCTCCGTACTCTTTTCCTTAGTTTATATAATCGTCAGTCGTCCATTACCCCATTGACCTTTCAAATCGGTCCATGGAAGAGGATTCTATAACCAAATCAAATTTGACTATAATAAAAAATGTTTCAGTAACACCATGGACGCGCATTACACGAGAGGTGAACGTACACTACGAGTGCCGATGTCATTGTTTCAAAGAATCGCGACCAACTCGCTGAGAGTCTGAGAAAGACGCCAGGTGTTCCTGCTTCCGGTGCCTTTGTACGTGTGCAGGGTGGCGAGGAAGTGCCATTCAATGATACCAACGAATGCAGACAGGTGAGACAACGAAACTCGGCAGAGAGCTTAAATTCGCTACGAAATATGTCGCCTTCGCCCAATAGACGATATTATCGGCGTTGCTTATAGCGTCTGCCCATTTAATTATACACAAAATCGGCCATACATCGTACTTGCACTGTGGACACGCTGGGGAATAGAACAACAAAGTGATAAGGGACGGTGATATGTGGTGAGAAATATAAATGTATCAGCCCTAATTTTTCCAGCCGCTACATCGACACTTGTGGTAAAAAAAATCATAACTTTTTAATTTCTTTCATCTAACAGTCTCTACGACATGGGCGAAAATTACTACGGATAGCCGGCCGACGTCACCTGCAGTTTTCTCGCAAACAGGAAATTCACGGAGGACCAAAAGTTGATTTACAACGCGGGACGAGATTCCCGGAACGCTGTTATAAAGGCCGCCAGGTCCGGAGTGAAATGGACGGTCATGCATGTGTTGGCAAACAGCGTCATCCTGGAGGCGTTGAAGAACGGTGGACTTTTACGCGCCGAAGTTCATGATATGATGAAGGCGGGTCTGAATAAGATATTCCAGCCCCACGGTCTCGGACATTGACTGGGACTGGACGTGCACGACGCCGGAGGCTACTTGGCGGGAAATCCAGAACGTTCTGACCAGCCGGGAGTCCGGAGATTGTAATTTTTCGTAATTTTTAAAAATCATCCACAGATTTCGTAATTTTTAAAAATCATCCACAGTTTCCTCCCATGCCTGGAGATTTTGCTGTTGATAAATCGTTTTTCATATTTTCCAGCTGCTGGACGATCCGGTGCAAATAAATTCATCCAGGCACGGCCGATCCGGTGCAAATAAATTCATGGTCGCGGATCGACTAGCCGCCTTCCCTGGATTCGGGGGTGTAATAGAAAACGATGTCTTGATTACCGAAGACGGCGTCGAGAACTTCACTTTCGTTCCTCGCACGTGAGTATCCAAAGTCTTTTGGGCCATTCCAATTTACTGTATCTTTGGGCAACACAACGGTCGATACTTATTTCACAAGATCACCGCTTTTTTACATGTTCATATAGGGTTGAAGAAATCGAAGAAGGGATAGCTGAAGGCAGAAGTGATCTATCGTTGCCACAGGAGCGAGCAGCGAAATCTTTGTCTTCTTTTGATCGTTCATAACGGATGAAAAAAAAAACGAATTAACAATAATATGTTAAGATAACAATTCTTTTTTTTAATCACTACCGTAAATAAAAAGTACTGCAATGTATTATAAAATCGTATGTTCCAAAGTTAAGTAACACATTTATATAGGTAAAATTCAATTATACATGACTGCGAACTTATTTTTTTTTTACTTTTATTTCTAGGAGGTTTCAAAATGTTCATTCGGGAAAGTTTCTCACTGTCGACAGTACGCATTCAAGTACTGATCGCGTTTAATGTTGCTTGAAGTCGGTGATCGAACGAGAACAGGTACGATCAATGGGAGTGGTCGTTGGTTATAGATACTAGAAGAGCTTCCTGAAGACAATTTTTTGAAGGCTGCACCTGCTCCAATTACTTTCACCACGTAACATCGCGACAATAATTTTTACAGACTTGCATTAAATTATGTCCTCACGAATGTGATACATTGTCGCTTGATCAGACAGTGAATAAGATGAATCGAATTATATGAATAGTATGATTGAATTTATTAGGCGGAGTTATTAGTCGGAGATGTACCACACTCGGTGCCGGTCGGAGCTGAATTCGTCTGAAGCGGGCGTTCAGCTGAGGGCCTCGCGCTCGCCTTTACAAAGCAACGAAGTTGCGAGGATGTTTAGACTAGTCACGATAGATAGCCGCTCACGACGGTCCGGATATACGACAGCCTTAGGGGCTTCTCTGAAGAACGCATTGAACGAAAAGCAATATGCCAAGTATCAATACGTATGAATAAATATTCGAAGATAAATAATTGAGACTGGGGTCGTTACACGACATAGCACGGACAAAACAGTGATTCGATGTTTATTTGGGAAACAATGTTCGCGAATATTGGTGAATAAAATTAATCTTATTTTCGGAGTAATATTGTTATTCAATGTCATTTATTAGTGACATCGATAAAAATACAAAAAAGTGAAAGCAACTCGTCTCTTTGGCGCCTGCTGTAGAGCCAGGAGAGAGCCTGTCGACGCCTTATCGACCCCTTTGTTTATAACATGGACATAGAGACCCTTTGTGGGCCTCACACGGAGGATCCACCAATCTCAAGTACTAGGAGGAGACGCCTCGCGTCACCGAGCCAGTCAACGACATTTGTCTTTTGTCAACGACATTGTACAGACAAAACAGTGATACGATGTTTTCTCGGGAAACAATGCTCGCGATTAACTGTGCATGAAATTAATCTTGTTATCGGAGTAATATTATGATTCAATTGGATTTATTAGTGACATCGACAAAAATAAATTAAAAATACCAAAAAGTACAAAAATAGAACCAACGGCACGCGGTGTTCCCAAGCGGTCACCCATCCAAGTACT
>JAPYZD010002541.1:0-17650 GCA_030522725.1 Ichneumoninae sp. B BG-2022a | reverse complement strand
TATATATATATAGGGGCGAGGGGGGGGGGGGCAAAACGGACACCGTCTTAACTTTCTTATAAACGACGTATTTCAGTTTTCTGACATTCCTTACTCAAGAACAGTACGGAAAAGTCAAAATGTTCATGTAAAAAAGAATATATATATATATATAATCATCCTACCACAGAAAAATATAAGGAAAGATATGACAAACAGATAAAAAAGTGAGCTTTTATCTGCATCACCGTATTGCCAGCAATTGATCGAAAGGAGGCAGCCGAAGATCCCGAAAAATAGGAAAAGAAAGACCCAAAGAGAGACAATGGGAAAAAGTGCCAGTTGAATTTTCCCCATGAATTTCCATTAGGATCCCATGAATTACCTTTCAAAACCAATCGTTACCATTAAACTTAACAAAAAAAGTAATTAAAATTAAATAAAAAAAATTACGCCAAAATGATCATTTTTCGTCTTGCCCGTTTTTTCCCCCCCTCCCCTATTCATATATATTCCTTTGGTGAACAATTTCACTTATTCCCGCCCTTTTCCTATATAAGGAACGTGAAAAAACTGAAATAAGTCGTCTATAAGAAAGTTACAATAGTGCCAATTTTTCCCTCAAACCGAATTTTTAGGCGACTCGCCCGTCTTGCCCCCGTCTCCCCTATACAGGGTACAGCGGGGCAAAATGGGACATTGAGCAAAACGCAAGTTTCCAATCATTTTCGGATGTCCCATTTTGCCCCATCCAAAAATGATTGCATGGCGTTTTTCCCCACTGCCCCATTTTGTCCCACCGTCCCGTTTTGCCCCGCTCTTCCCTATATACTTAGTAAAAAATAAAGTATATATATAATATCTTCAGCCGTTCGGGCCTCGGATAGCAAGAGCTTCGAGCGTGTGATCTCATTAATCGAATCTCGTTCGATTAGCGCCCGGTTCGCGAGGCGCCATTCGTACCCGAGACTTTGTACTCGCAACCACCGGTCTCCCGGTCTTCCTCGCTGCGCGACGATGCACTTCAAACCCGGTCGGGGGCGCCGCGGCGGGGGTGGACGGGGGTTTTCTGTGATTTCGCAGCTTTCACCCTGCTTTTTGTATTTTCTCGTTTCTATGGGCTCGCTCGCGCAATCAACTCCGGAGGGCCCGAACAATTTGTGCACCGAGAGCAAACAGTTCCGGGGCTTGAGGAAAATTGACGAACTCGCCTCCCGACAAAACGCCGAGTTAACGAGGCGGTATCGCCGCCGTGACCGAATGGAACTTTATGCACCGGCGATAATTAGATCGGGGCTAGTTAACGAGAGCAATACGGCTTCTCGAGATTTTTTTTTTTTTCTTAACGATAACTGCGCACGATATTGTTCTCCCGCAGCGGAGTACAGCATGCTCCTCGTGTCGTTCCATCTTCAGAGGCACATGGGGAACTTCCTCATACAGGTGTACGGACCGTGCACACTCCTCGTCGTTCTCTCGTGGGTGTCTTTCTGGCTCAATCGCGAAGCGACGGCCGATCGAGTTTCGCTGGGTAAGGAAACAGTCATTTACGATATCCACTGAGAAAAAATTACATAGTAAAAACTACTATATTGACTTTTTGCCATAAAAAATTGTTCCCAAGGGAAACGTCTATATTTTATAATTACAACAATGACAACAAATCATGGTTGCAACCGGCATTATAGTTTGACCAATTGAATATAGATTATCAAAAACTATATACAGGGTGTCCCATTTTAATCTTACACCTGATTTATCGCGAAAAATACGGCTCCGATCAAAAATTGAGGTCAATGAAAGTTTTAGGGTTCGAAGAAGGACGTTCGAAAAAAAATTTTTTTGTACCACAATTCAAAATGGCGGTGCTAAGATGGCCTACATGTTTTTTAAAATGGAAACACGACATTTCTTTGTCACTCAAAAATTTTTCGTATCAAATCTAACGACTTTTGTAGGAACATTTTTTTGATAAAGTCCATAATTTTTGGAGTAATTTTTGAAATTTGGGAATTGGCAAGAAATTTATTATTGTTGAATAAAAATATTCTGACAAGTGTTTATTTATCGAGATGAAGATTTTTATTAATCGTGTACCGAGCTATTATTTACAAATAAAAGTGTAAGATGAATCGTATTGAAATTTGGGAATTGAGAAAACAATGTACTATTGTTGAAAAAAATGTTTGGTGATGAATAGTCGAGAATCGATCGGACATTGAAATTTCATCAAAATTAGGATTTTCTAAAATAAAATTTTGTAAAAAAGAACTTGTCACCAATACTTTGAACAATATTGATTTATCGATATGAAGATTTTTATAAATTTTCTACAGAGCAGATTAATGTTTCCAGGTATAACGACGGTCCTGACGATGACTTTCCTCGGGCTGGAGGCCCGAACCGATCTGCCAAAAGTTCCTTACCCGACGGCCCTCGATTTCTTCGTTTTTTTATCCTTCGCCTTCATCTTCGCGACGATAATTCAATTCGCCGTTGTTCATTACTTCACTAAATACGGTTCCGGCGAGTGTTACTTCAGTTCGGACCTCAGCGACACGGACAGCTCGAGCGACGAAGAGATGGCGCGTCATCCTCGTAAGCGCGAAACGGTTTGTATCACGAAGAACCTTCGTCCTTTGATCTCACGCCACGTTGCATTCGGTTCCCGTTTCAGGTAATCCTTGCGAATAGTTCACTGCGTTTTTATACCATCTTGAGGTATTTGCAATTCCCTCTCATTTCTCTGAAACTTGTGCGAGGTGAACGCTATTCGCAAGGACTGCCAAGGGCTTACGCCGCAGTGCACAGTAAAAAAGGTACCAACGTTTCTTGTGGACAAATTCATCAAAAAATTAATTGCTTAACAAATTACCCGGCAACAGAACTTTTTTTTATGAAAATGATTATTTTTCTGAATACGTATGATTTTTTTCAGATTTTTACACCATCAAGAAGTACTTGCAATTTTCTCATATTGTTGTCGATCTTATGCGAAGTCAGCGTGCAGCGAGACTCCCTCCTTAACGTTACTGCTTCAATGTGCAAATTTTTGTTTCCTACTTTTCAGATCCGAAGAAAATCGTCGATAAACTCTTCGGGTCGAAGTTGCGGAAGTCGAAACTTCACGATGAACGGCGACGGTATTATCGAAGTGATACCGCTGTCCGCCCTGCCGGATCCGGACAGAAGACGCTCCGGTAGCCAGTGGCAATTGTCATGCGTTCCCAGGAGTCCACCGGCTCCGCTGCCGCCGCCACCGAGACGGCTGTCCGTCCGAAGAAGACACCGAAGGGCCCCGAGATACAACTCGGTATCGAAAATCGATCGTGCGAGCCGAGTCGTTTTTCCGCTGCTGTTTCTCGCCATAAACGTATTCTACTGGTGGTCGTACTTGTCGAGAAGCGAGCGCATCTCGTAACGTCGCGTAGCAAGTTTCAACGTCGCAGAAACGAGTTTCACGAATTTGCGAAAAAATGGAAAAATTGTTTCAGAAAAAGAAAAGAAAATAATAATAAAAAAAATCAAGCAAAGTTCTAGCGAGAAAGCGAGAGAAACGAGGATATCAGAGAAATCCGTCTGGGTATTATATTTAGCCGACCAATTTTACAATTAAATTGTCATTGTACATAAAGGGTACCGAACTACGATGAGATCACCGGTAATTTAAGGCAGTGCTGGCGAATTGTGTTCACTTCGCATAAGTTTCAGAGAAATGAGAGGGAATTGCAAATACTTCTGGATGCTATAAAAATCTGAAAAAAATCAAGCATGTTAAAGGTGCTGATAATATTAATTTTGCATAATAAAAATTCCAAAATGTTATTAGCAAATTGATGACAAATAAAATTGTGCAACGAATCTCCCGGGAAACTAACTTTTTTATGAGAATGATACGTTGATTTTTCTAATTACGTATGAATTTTTTCAGATTTTTAAATTCACTTTGAATTTTGTGACTTTCTACGCATTTTTCCCATATAAAAAAATTCAGAGTGTATTTAAAAATCCGAAAAAATTCATACCTATGCAGAAAAGTAAACGAATTATTTTCATTTCAAAATAAGTTAGGTTTCCGAGAGTTTTATTGAAGAATTTAATTTTTCATCAATTTGTTGATAACATTTTGGAATTATTATTATGCAAAGTTAATCTTTTCATCGCCTTTATTATGCTTGATTTTTATACCATCCAGAAGTACTTGCAATTCCCTCTCATTTCTCTGAAACTTGCGAAGTGAACACTATTCGCAAGGAATACCTTAATTTCACGGTGTTTGAACCGCAGTTTTTTTTGAGGCGCTTGGATATGTAATTCTCGACGCGTCGAGCTTGAGGCCGAAAGCCACGTGGTCGTAGAACCGAAGTCCTAAATCAAGCCATACTGAAATTACGTTTTCGACGAGAAGATACATTTTTTTTATATTGACGGGAATATCATTGGCGGGCTACCCTTGAACCGGCAAAAATTATCGGGCGATTAAAAACAAACAAAAAATTGTTATTGCTAGAAAGTATAGATTAACTTTTTTTTTCATATAAAAAGAATATTAGGAAGTCTCGAGAAATAAAAATCTGCGTATCGTCAATGATATTTTCTTTGTCGTCGAATAATGTACATTTTCGCAGTAATCTAAAGCGTTGAAACTGGAGCCGGAAACCACGTGGTCGTAGAACCAAAGTCCTAAATCCATGACATATTAAAATTGCGATTTCGACGGGACGATAAAATAATTTTTTTTTTGTTGATAACGGAAATATCACTGACGGGCTACCCTTGAGCCCCCAAAAATTATTGGGTCGTTGAAAAACGAACAAAAAATTATTATTGCAAGAAAGTATAGATTAAATTTTTTTTATATACATATAAATAATTGGGTAGTCTTGAGAGATAAATAATAATTGCGAATCGTCAATGATATTTTCTTTGTCTTCCGATAATCCAAACCATGTTTGCGACAAGTTTTCGTCGCCGACTGTCGGTTTTAGTCGAGAAACTCACGCGCGAGCTGTATAGAGATATTACTCACATATGTAAATACGTTACGATATTTTTTATCTCTCACTCATCGCATGCAGGATCATCGACGGGTTAAAGGGGGATACAGAGTACACACCACGGCTCCACATTGTATACTAAAATATGTATTATAACAGAGACATGTATAATGTGTATAATGATATAAAAAAAAAAAACAAACGTCCGTCTATCGAAATAACATAATTTTTCGTTGTACTTATATTATAAACGTAAAAAAAACGAACGCTCATCTATCCGAATTAGATAATTTTTCGTCGATCTTATATTAAAATAGGAAGAAAAAAATCGAACGTCCGTCTTTCCGAATTAGACAATTTTTCGTCGCTCTTACATTAAAATCGTAAGAAAAAAAAACGTTCGTTTGTCCGAATTAGATAATTTTTCGTAGCTCTTACATTAAAATCGTAAGAAAAAAAGAAGAAATCGAGACGTATGTACGTAAATATATTATGGATTACATAGTATTAAATTTTCAGCCGCGCGGCAAGTTCGGCGAGATCGTTGGCGTGTAAAATAGCTTCGGCAGAATTTTCGTAAGATTTCTGGGACGATCCGGAAATCGAGGTGTAATCTTTGTTGACTGACAAAAGATCGTCCAGCCCGTTGAATTGTGTCAGGCAGATGTCGCCGTTGCTTCCCGGTCCGATAATCAAAGTTCTCTCGGGGACGATGCGATAGCCGTCCATCAGGGTCTCCCTGATGAGGGACGGTGAGTCCTCGAAAATTAGTGCTTTTTTCTCGGAGCACGTTTCGATGCAGGCCACCAGAGCAGCGGCGGTCTTCGATCGCTCGCTACCGGCGACGAGCACCACCTCCGGATCGCTCAAGTACGAGGCGGCGCGCAACATTTTCGGATAACTGAAGTGCTCGTCGAAGCCGACAATTACGGCCCCGACCTCCGGGTCATCGACGAACGAATGCACGAAGGTCGCCAAGTCCGTCGTTAATGTGTCGGGCTAAAAATAAAATAATCGGCTTTACCTCATTATCCTATCGCAGTGTAAAAATAACCGTGGAGATGTTTGATTTTTTAATTACACATTGTTTAAATTTTTTAAATTTTTTTAAATTATAATTTTTTACATTTCTGTCCATGTTATTTTTGCGGTGTTCTCTACATTTCTATTTGCGTTGTTTTTGCGAGATTCTCTATTTATCCTACTTTCGTTACTTATTCTATTTTTTATTTTGATTTTATTTTGTATTCTTTTTGGCGAATGTGCGGCTTGGCGCGATTTGTTCGCGTATGGATATTTTTGTACCAAACACGAAATAAATAAATCAATCTATTTAAAAAAATTATACTTTTTTCATTATAATTTTTAAAAAATTGTTTTATGTAATGAATAGTACGTACGCCAGTTCCGAAATTGCGTAGACCGACCACGTTGAGCTCTTCGCTGATGCCCGGGGAGCCGACGACGTATACTTTTTTATCGTCCAGACTCTTCTTCAGATACTTGGCCATCAGAGACGTAACGCAGACGATTTCGTTAGGTTTCAGCTCGTAATTTGTAACGCGCATTTTTTCACTTATCTCGCGACGAGATTCCGTGCAGTCCCTGCTGAAGTACAATATCCTTTTCCCGTATTTCTTCAGAACCTCGATTGCCCCCGACGAGCCTGGTATTTCTTTGTCTCTTTTACTAAGTACACCTAAAAAATTGCCATTTTTTTTAACACAACAAATTGGCGAATTATATGCGAATCACTGATTTTTTGTTTACATCTGAAAAGTGAATTATGCATGAGTCTGCACGACAAGAAATTTCATCTTTGGCAAGTCTTTGTCAATGCGCTGCTTTAGGAAGAAAAAAATGATTCACTTGTAGAAATTTATTCTCTAAGTAAAGTTCACCGATCGAAGTGTGTGCGGTGCTAAACGCGGCCCTTATAACTCCCAATATATCACACCAGTATTTTGAAATTATTTTGGAAATATTTCCAATCTTTCAAATGTTCCGAAATATTTTTGAAACATATGAAAATAATATTTTGAATCTTTCAACACATTCAAAATTTTTTTGAAACATAGTAATAAACATTTTGAAATATCTTTAATTTAATGTTTCACCGACAATCCAAACAAAAAAGCGCCTACTCAAATTTATCATTGTAATTACAGGTACGAAAAAAAATTGCGCGGGTCAGGGTTTTCGTCCGTTCTATATTGGAGTTCGATGCCCCGGGGACGCGTTCAGCGCAAATTCCGATTTCCCATCGCGTGACCAAAATCAGAAGGCCTCGATTTTGGTCACGCGATGCAAAAAACTCAATGTAACTTCTCAAAGAATAATAGAATTCTAGAAAAATTATTCCCATTCTAGAATTATTATTCTAGTATAACAATAATAATAATTATTATTATTATCATTATAGAATTCTAGAAGAATTATTCCCGAAACGACAAACGGTATTTCGCGAGCAACAATCTTCGCGAATAAATACCTTCGCAAAACGTGATAACGGTGTCGAATGACTTTGCGAAAATTTCCATCTCCTCGTCACTCAACTGGCTCAATAATTTTTCCGGCATCTTCGACTCTCAATTGCAAAAAGAAGAAAAAAAAATATACAAAATAAAACCACAATTTATTTGTAAAGTGTAATAATATATATATATATATATATATATATTTTTTTTTTAATGACGTTTTAGCAGCACACTGAATGGTAAGAGAACGTTAGCATGGTGAGCTCGTGACACCAAGAGACGAAAGATACTGAGTGTTGTTGCGGACCAGGCCGACCGAGAGATTCTACCCGGACACTCGATACACTCGTTCGCCGCTCTCTCACACCGAAACGCTCTCGTGTACTTGTGTATTACACTCGTACTCGCGAGGTTCCCAACCGAATATACCGGATCTCGCGCTGTACGCTCGCGGCGTCGACGACACAGGTGCTCCTCATATGCCTCTCCGCTACTTGCGCCCAAATTGTTTTTATTCCTCCTGGCCAAACCGACCCGCTCGAACGATTCGGCTGTGCGAGCTCAGACGAACTTTTTATACCGCTGTAACTCGCTATATAAATAATATAAATAATTTATAATAATCTGATATATATTTTGAAAAATTGTCGATTTGTTTGCTGCTTCGGAACCCCCCCCCCTCCCTCCGGTTTTTATAGCACCCTCAGAAAAATTATTTATTTGAGGGAGCCGCGATTTAATATTTATTTGTTTTAAATAAATATTTTTATTGATTTAAATGAATACTTATTTACACCAAATCAATATTTATTTGAGGGGCGTCCGTCAAACAAATTATTTTTCTGGGTATATGTGGAATGGATTTCCCCATACGCTCCAGGCGACCGCGCGAGCTAACATAAACACTGGTATAATAATAATAATAATAATATTTAATATATAACAATTATTGTTACTATATAATATATATAAAAATCATTATTACTATTAAAATGCAGATATAATATATTATTCGTATATATATATATGTGTGTGTGTGTGTGTATATGAATAGACGGATAAGCGACCGTCAGCAGGCAGGAGATAGACTATCGTATTGTCAAGGTCAGTACGGTTCAGCACTGATGAGGCAGTCAATCGTTTAAGGCTACCGCACTTTGCACCGTTCCCTCGGGCTGTACCCGTGCGTGACATGTGGGAGCGCTTCTGCGAAAAACAATAAGATTGGATGGTCGACTATATTTAGAATAACTTAAATAACAATAATTGACGCGCCTACCTCGAATCGATTCAGATCTTTATACATTTTTCTAATCCAGACTTTCTTGGACCAGCCAAGAACCATAGCTGTTACAGTGGAGAGACAGACTCTTGGGATGTTTTTTTTTTTTTTTTTACTTAAGGTGATGTGCGGACCGGCCAGATACTCGGTCAGTAAAAAATCTCTTTCCCGATTTTCTCCAATACTGTTTATGTTTTTGGGAACATGCAGATCCGGTTTTCGTAGGCGATAGACTCATTAAAACTTCATTTGATATTTTTTTTATCGAAATATTGGTGTTCTCGGAGAAAATGGAAAGACGACTTGTTATCGACTGTACTTTTCACATGCCCTTAAAATTCAGTGCATTTGCATCGCAAATATATATCGTGTACTTTTAGGAGAATAATTCTACGAGTAAAAACATGATTACGTTTCTAAGATTATGGAGTTGTTTTTAGTATAAATTTTATCCTCTTAAGATCGAAACTTTTTTGTTTTGTTTTTTTTTTTCGTTCAATGTCGACAAAGATCGGATAGAGTGTCGGTGTAGAAGTCCAGATCGATGCTCCTCTCCCCGGGATTTAATTTTTTTTTTTTTAATATTGATGGTTTTCTCGGAGAAAATGGAAAAGCAATTTGTTACCAAGTGAGCTTTTCACACGCTCTTCATATTGCGTACCAAAACTTTCAGGAGGAGAATTCTACGAGTAAAAACATGATTACTTTTCTGAGATTTTTTAGTGATTTGGAGCGTAAATTGTAAATTTTGTTTTTTTGTTTGATCAATTTTCTAATAATCGACAAACATCGGATAGAGTGTCGGTGTAGAAGTCCGGAACGATGCTCCTCTCTTCGGCACTGGCGCTTTTGCTGCGAGCGATAACGTCCGACTCCGTTGTAACGCCGCTCAGCACGAGCAGAGTTTTGAAGCCGCATCGCTTCCCGAGAAGTATATCGGTGGTGCAACTACGTTCGATAACAAAACAATGGAAACCCGGGCGTTGGAAAAGTTGATAATCATATCGGAGCAAAATAATAATCTTATCTCGACGAGTATTTGCAAACGAACGTTCAACTCTTACTTATCACCGATCATTAGCGTTCTGGCAGGATTCAGACCGTAAGTTCTGATAAGGTGCTCGCTCACGTACGGTTCTGGCTTCCCGACGATGATCGCCCTCCTTCCCGCCGCGGATTCGATCGCTCTGATAAAGCATCCGGTTCCTGTTATCGATTAATCGACTCCATTATTCGTCCACTGGCCAACATGTGACGTAACGCAATGTAATGTTCCAAACTTTATCGACACATTTCACGGTCGGGAGGCAATTTTTTTTTAGATCTAAGACTCGGAATGCAAATTAGAATAAATTGTCAATTTTCATATTTTAGTAAAGAAATGGTATTATGGTATTCAAAGGAGTTAACTGACAATTAAAAAATTATGTTATAAATTGAATATTTGTTTTTACTGAGGGTTATAAAAATTGGTAATGATTTAACGCAATGTAATGTTTCAAACTTTATCAACACATTTCACGGTCTCGAGGCAATTTTTTGTTTAGATCTGAGACTCGGAATGCAAATTAGAATAAATTGTCAATTTCTATATTTTAGTAAAGAAATGGTATTATGGTATTGAAAGGAGTTAACTGAAAATTAAAAAATTATGTTATAAATTGAATATTTGTTTTTACTGAGGGTCATAAAAATTGGTAATGATTTAGAATTCATTCAAAAAAATGGACAATGTTGTAAAAAATCTGAAATTTACTTAGGATAGTTTAGAAACAATGGGTTTTAGTTTTTAAAAATACAACAAAGCTTCCTCCATGAGGAAGCAAAAATTGAGATTACAGTATCGGAGTCCTTGTTAAAAAAAAAAATAGGAAGCATTTGGGAAATTAAATTTTTCTTTTTTTCCGTTGCATCGACACTCACCTGGAAACTTGTTGCCGTTTGGGGACGGTCTCTCCCTATCGGGATTGGCGCCGACAAAATGCACCTCCGGATCGGTGGCGTAAGTTGCAGCCTTGACGAGTTTCGGATAACTGAAGTGGGTATCGAACCCAACTATCACAGCGCCGACCTCGGGATCGGGCTTGAAATTTTCAATCACGTCGATGGCGTTTCCCTCCATTATGTCCCGCTGAATAGAGAAATCGATTTTTCCTTTCAGTCAACCGCCGACGGTACTAATGAAAAATAAGAATTCTACGACGGAGTCTCGTCGCTCGCCATAAAATATTAACCCACCCCTAAACCCGTATGGGATATTCCAACGTTGTCCAATTCTTCCGCTATACCATTGTTGCCGACTATGTAGACTTTTTTCTTGAAGCCCTTATCCTTCAGGTAGATCGCTGCCATATAACTGGTGCAAACAATTTCATCCTGTAGGTCAAAAAAATTAAAAAATAAATTATTCTCTGGATGCGCGGTTTGCAGTGATTATTTTTTTTTTTTTAATAGAACTTATTTTAGTCAACGCTATGAACTTAAGAGACCGATCTATGTATATCATACCGGAGAGGTATTGTAACCCAGTCCTTTGCACTTTTCCGCAAGCTCCTCCCTCGTCTTATCGTTATTATTTGTAACGTAGAAGAATTTCTTGCCACGCTGCTTGAGCTTCTCGACACTTCCTGGCGATCCTGGTATTACTTCGGTTTCCCGCCAGAGCACACCTTCGGTTCCCAGTCAACAACAAATCGCAGCGTTTTATGATGCGATGATTTTATACAATCATCGATTAAATATTAATATTGCAACATTTCCGATACAGCATCGAGATGAATTTATAAAACTCTTAATTGAAAATTAATATTGCAACATTTCCGATACAGCATCGAGATGATTTTATAAAACTCTTAATTGAAAATTAATATTGCAACATTTCCGATACATCAACGAGATGATTTTATAAAACTGTTAATTAAAAAAAAATATTGCGAAATTTTCGATACAGCATCGAGATGATTTTACAAAACTGTTATTACAAAAAAAATATTGCAACCTTCTCAATACAACTTCGGGATAATTGTATAAAATTGTTAATGAAAAAAAAAAAAATCTATAGCAAAATCGATCGCCGATTCTCTGCCGATCTTCGCTCAGACAATTTTTTTTCTATCGATCCACCGGTCGGTCCGCACCGGCCATGCATTCCTGAACGCTCCGAGTTTCGCCGCAACCAAACCGGAAGTGCATGGAAACGTTCTCATACAATCTCGGAAATAACAATGTCGAAGCGACTCACCATCACAGTCGCACAGGACAACGTCGACGGACTCCAGGAGTCCTTCCAGTTCATTTTTTGACAGTGACTTCAAGCTTCTGACCGTCATCGCGAAAGATCCTGCGAGCTCGAGAGACGCTTAGCGAACTGTGAAATATCGTCGTGAACTGCGGGCACGTTCGCGCTCGCTCTCAGCATCAATGATTCAGACTTCCGAAAGAATTAAACCGGGCACAAAACAGCGTCACGACGTGGCTCGGTGCCACGATCGAGAGCGGGAGCGCCCCGCCGCGTGACCTTGCTTATGCAATGTTACGCAACGGACGCAATTGTCCGATCCCATGCGAACGAACGCTACTGATTCGCAACGTGAAAATTGCAAATTGGGGGTTATTATAAAAAGCTGATACATAACACGGCGTGGAATTTTTTTCACTTTTTTGTTATAAGAAAAAAAAAAAAATTCACGTGAAAATCGCGAGTTGGGTGTTATTATAAAAAAATCTAAGACATAGCACTGGGTAGAATTTTTTTTCTTGTTATACGAAATTGTTTGTTTCCATCACGTGAGAATTGCAAATTGGGGGTTATTATAAAAAGCTAATACATAACACTGCATGGCATTTTTTTTTCTTTTTTGTTATCAGAAAAAAAAATGCACGTGATAATTGCAAGTCGGGTGTTATTATAAAAAATCTAAGACATAGCACTGGGTAGAATTTTTTTTTCTGGTTATACGAAATTGTTTGTTTCCATCACGTGAAAATTGCAAATTGGGGGTTACTATAAAAAGCTGATACATAACAGTGCGTGGAATTTTTTTTTCGTACCAACATTTTTGTGTCACGTGAAAATTGCAAATTGGGTGTTATTGTAAAAAGCTAAGACAGAGCACAGCGTGGAATTTTTTTGCGATACTTTGGACCGAGCACACGAGGCGTTTTAAAGAACAAGGCGATTAATGTTTGTTTGCGAACAAGATCATATACAATGCGAGTATATGTGTTGTTTTTTTTATTTAGTCATAAAGCGCTGAGTAACACGAGAGACTGCGTGTGTTACACGTGTACGAAACGTACAAAACTGTTCGGAGACTTAATAACTGGTCGCGAACGCCGATCGATCGACAACACGCATCACGTGCTTTTGTTATGAGAGCCCGTGTCTCGACGAGACCCTGTCAACAGAATCGATTTGTGTATCCAGCGTCGAGAAGCGCGACGCTTTGTGCTTTGAGCTTATAACGAGGGCGAAACTATAAACCGTTATTTCTAAGCTTAAGTTCGACAGTCTGACTTGTATATACATAAACGGAACGGCGGAATGTGTGAACTCGAACATTCTCCCGGGAGGACTTTGTCGGTCGTGAGTCAACGAGGACTGATCGTTCGGAAAATTCCTCGAGAGCCGTGATTAAGTCGCGTGATTCATTTTATGCAGGAGACCTTATAATAATTGGAAAATCGGTAACATGTGATTTTCGATATCTTTTTACGTACGATTCTGTTTTCTCACGTGTTGTGAGAAATCCGATAATTAAAAATATTTTTTAATTTGTTGATTGTAACTGATTAATTGAATTAATAAACTCGAATGTTCTGCCAGGAGAAATTTGTCGGTTGTGCGTTAACGAGGATAGTGCGAACAATTCTTCGACACCCGCGACTTAAAATTTTATGCGGGACAACCTGACAAAAATGGTAAAATCGGTAACATTCGATTTTTGGAGATATCTTTACGTAAGATTGTTTTCTCAGGTGTTACAAGAAATCCAATAATAAAAAAAATCTGTTGATGAAAATTGATTCATTGATCATTGATTAATTGTTATTGATTAAAGCAATTTTTACTAAAAGCTCGTAGGTGAAAGAGGTATAGTTTCCGTTCGGCCCCATTGACTCAAAAGACTCATTTCGAGCAGTGAAAATAATATTCGTCGCTTACTCTTTAATAGTCAATAAATTATCGTTAAATATGGCAATAGTTGTGACAAAGCGTTTTTTTCCTGCCGGTGAATTGACTTTGCAACGGGGTTTGTAAGTTTGTTCTCGAGCATTTTTTTGTTCTTTTTTTCATGATAACTATGTTTAATATGTATATCGAATCTCGTCGAATGGTCGATAAACGCCGCGGCGCTTTTCAGTCCTTTAAGATAGACGATAAATATGCGGTTAATTCAATAATAAACGTCGTTCGGGAAATCACGATTTTTGCCTGTCCTGCTTGTATCGTTGAAGATGCGGCAGAAGATCGCCCAATTCCTCGGTGTAGTAGCTCGGCAGGCATTCCTTGTGCTCGTGGCTTCCCGACTGTCGCCAGTGCTCGATTTCCTCCAGGCTCGTCACCCCCGAGAGCACGAGGAGCGTCTGAAAGCCGCAGCGCGTACCCAGCAGGATATCCGTGTTTGCCCGGTCGCCGATCATCAGAGTCCGCTTCGGCTCTATCTTGTGATGCTTCCTCAGCATATCGGCCACGTAGGTCTCCGGCTTTCCCATCACCACCGCCTTGCGCTCCGCGCAGGTCTCTATGCAGCGAACCAGACTGCCCGTGCCTGAAAAAATAATTTATGTACAATAATAATACCACTATTCTTATTATTTTCTTATCATTATTTTTTTTCTATCTCGTCGATAGCCGGGATTAAATTGCATATTCTATTACACTGACATTTATTGTATATTGGACCGAATTTAATTTGGATCGATATACTGACGGGTGATGGTGCACTTTGCGCTTAAAATAGTAATTTACGATACTAGTGCGATAAAACTTTTTCTGACGAGTGCCGGAATCACACGAGTTCAGACAAAGTTTTTTCGCTCGAGTATCGTACACTGATAAAAAAGTACAGTTGAATCAACTAAGATTCGGGCAGGGACGTTCAAATAAATATTTAGTTGGTCGAACAAAATATTTGAATGACCCAAAAATATTTTGGTTAAATAACCCGACAAATTGTTGAACTAACTAATTTTTTAGCTGTATAAACAAAATCTTTAGTTGAACGTCCCTGCCTGAATCTTAGTTCATTCAACCGTATTTTTTTATCAGTGTACCAAATTTCATTTTACATAGTGGCAAAACGGGGGTTTTGCACACGTGAAGAGTGCGTAAAACTATAATTTTTGCACTGAGTGCAATAAAATATTATTTGCGATTACATGATAGTGGTGTAGTCAAGTGCGTTCTGGGTTTGATAAACGATGCTTCCACCTCTAAGCAGAGGCGTAATGGTTCTTACGATGGGGAAAGAAAAAATTGACATTTCTTACAAAGAGGGAGCAGCAGATTTTTAGTTAAATAATCGTCAATCCAAACTAAGCTCGGCCTCAATTGATTCGGATAATCAAGGTTCTCCAATAACAGATGATTGATTACATAAAATGTGGATGTAAAAATGGTTTTCCTGAAAAATAGATAAATAAATAATTAAATTATAAGATAATAAATAATGATTAAAGTATAAAATAATAAATAATAAATATACTATATTATGCTCGTCGATACGAGTGAAAACCAAAGCTTTAGAAAAGTCTTTAGAAAGTTTCTAAACAGTCAAAACTAAGTAATTTAAATTATTAGAAATCTACTGTTATATTTCTGTAAAATTCGAAATACTTTGCGCATGCAAATAATATTGTACAAAGGGGCTTGTACCCGTAAATTAAATAAAATAAATAAATAAATTATATCTTCCGTAAAAGTGTTATTCCCGTTGAATAAATGAATAAATAAATAAATGCTAAAATAATAAATATCAGATTGTCGTAAGACAATGTCGGCGTGAAGCTCACCGGGAATAACCAGGCTGCCGGATGTGGGAAACCGCTCGTCAGTGTTAGTGGCTATGAAGTGAACGTTTTTGTCTTTCAGATAGGAAGCGGCCTTCATCATCTTCCTGTAGCTAAAATGCTCGTCAAAGCCGACGATCACTGCTCCGACTTCAGGGTCCATCTCGAAGGCCTCGTAGGGTGAGTTGTTCAGCACGGGATCCGGACCGACGCCGATGTGCCTGATGCCCACTCGGTCCAGCTCCTTCGTTATACCTGGCTCCGCAAA
Source organism: Ichneumoninae sp. B BG-2022a (assembly GCA_030522725.1). Lineage (NCBI taxonomy): Eukaryota > Metazoa > Arthropoda > Insecta > Hymenoptera > Ichneumonidae > Ichneumoninae sp. B BG-2022a. The sequence goes on along the minus strand of JAPYZD010002541.1, from coordinate 1,636 downwards.
AAAAAAAACATTTAACCGAATGAAAAAAAATAAAATAAAATTGCAAAAAAAAAATAAATATTTTCTACTCACGACTCACCGGTAGAGCCGATGACGTAGGCCTTCTTCTTGAAGTTCATGTCGCGAAGGTAGCAAGCGGTGAGATACGCGGTGCACAAAATATCCTCCGGCGTGGCGACGAAATTCAAAACTTCGCATTTCTCGCCGAACTCCTCGCGAGTCTTCGTGCTGTTGTTCGTTACGTAAAAAACTTTTTTACCGAGATCGCGAAACGTGTTCATGACATCGGCGGCGTTGGGCAGTGCGCTGGTGTGAAACCAGAGAACGCCTGAAAGAATATCGACGATTAAAAATGTGCACATCTTTTTTTTCTTGCAAACATACAAAAACATAAAATGTTTTTCTTACCGTCGCAATCTGTCAGAACGGTGTCGAAAGAATCGAAGAATTTTTCGACCTCGGCGTCGCTCAGACTCTTCATGTCAATCGCAGCCATTCCGTCGTCAAGGATGAGAATCTTACGACTGAATCGTCTCGCAGTGTCAACGACGTCCGTGACAAGTGCGTCCCGCGGTTGGTCGGCTCGAGCTATCGAAAAAAAAAATCGTTGCGAAACAACGCGAGAGAGCGTAAAAGATCGCAAACGTCCGACGAGGTCGGTGTCCGACGGCTCGGCCGATGACGAGCGAAAAAAATATATAAAAATAAACGTGCGACTATAGACGAAATTTCTAACGCCGCAGAGTGATGTGCCGGCTGTATCTCGCGTGCGCGCGATTCTAGCGCGCCAATATTTCGGATCTTTTGAATTTCACCGATGTAATTTCCTCAATGAGATGATAACAATAATAATATGTTCGGAAAAGCGTTTCGAGCTCTCGATGCGACTTCGTTCGAGTGTATTCGACTATTAAGCGCAGAGAATTCTCTGATACAGCTGCGTGCGGAAAATACGATCGTTCAAAGTACGGAATAGTGAGGAGGTAAATTTCATGAAACATGAGATGTTATCGTCCGTACGATTATGCACTGCGATGGTTGCAATGAGCCAAGAGTAACGAATATTGCCAGCTAGCAGGTTAGAATTTCATATTTCTTTCGAGTATTATCTACATAATAATAAAGTTCATGACTATTGGAGACTCACACCGATTCTCTCAGATACACACAAGGCACGCACAGATAGTCACACGGATACTCGCACGGTACTCACAGTACTCACAGGGATGCTCACAGGGATGCTCACGGGTACTCACAGTACTCACCGATACTCACAGATCCGATACTCACAGGCACTCACACAGATACTCACAGTACTCACAGTAGCCACAGATGCTCACAGCCATTCACACGATACTTACACGGATACTCAGAGGCATTCATAGGGATATTCACAGTACTCCCAGATACTCACACGGATACTCACAGTATTCCCAGATACTCGCAGACCTTCATAGGGGCAATAACAGGTACTCACAGATACTCGCAGACATTCATAGGGGCAATAACAGGTACTCACAGCCATTCATAGGGATATTCACAGTATTCCCAGATACTCACAGGCATTCATAGGGATACTCACAGTATTCCCAGATACTCACAGGCATTCATAGGGATACTCACAGTATTCCCAGAT
>JAPYZD010002540.1:0-15586 GCA_030522725.1 Ichneumoninae sp. B BG-2022a | reverse complement strand
TGATCATTGAATCATGATCATTGAATCATGATCATTGAATCATGATCATTGAATCATGATCATTGAATCATGATCATTGAATCATGATCATTGAATCATTGAATCATGATCATTGATCATCGAATCATTGTTTGTACGATATCTCTTTCAGTCTCGTAGAGTGTCATGAAACTTGAATTGGAACGGCAGAGGCAAAAGCCATCAAATGTTCAATGCCAAGACGGAACCGGAAAGGGTGGCGTCTTGAAATTGGTTCCAAGGAAACAGACAGTTGGTTGGTCTTTACGACCTCTGTCACTATTCCGTTAATCTTTCTATCCTCGCAGCGTGTCATGAAGCTTGCATTGGAATGGGACAGGCCCTCCAACGTTCAACGACCATCCATACCTTGAGGATCCGATACTGGCATCGCTTGTCCTACAGTATTCCGTCAGAGCCAGAGCGACACAATCAGAGAACCCGGTGGGTGGGTGAGGTCGCCGGTCCTAAATGACTCGCAAGCTGGCAAGGGTCGATCATTCACTAATGCCCCGCCGCTATCATCGATCCTTCAACCGCTCACGCATGCCCGATGACTGCGGAAACAACACCGGGGTGTTTGATGATTTTACCTGCGGGAGAAAGCTGGCGCTGTGTCCATTAGTGAAATATTTCGGTTTAATAGAATGCAATGATGAATAGTGATAGCTATTAGACGAGGTATGCCGAAGAGGTCGGGGGTGGGTGGGGAGGGTCGGTACGAGCAGTTGCGATGAGGAAGAGACGGGGAAAGCCCCGAACAGCGACGGGCGATAGAAAAGCGCCGGACGGTGAACGGGGGGTTAACCCACGGACCGAGGCTGCTCTGGAATGGTAGGAAGCAATTAATAACTTTGTCGTGGCAGGTAGGCAGGCAGACAGCTAGCCAGGCGCTGTACCTACGGTTATACCTACCTTGCTGCTCCGGTGGCGGTGCTGGTTCGCGACGAGGATGGGAACGGGAACCGGGCAGAACGGCAGGCAAGCAAGCAAGCTAGCCGGCATGCTGGTAGGTTGACTACGTACAGCCCCGGCGCGCTACGTTGCAATAATTACGACGTCATGCCTCCTGCCCAACCTAATTAACTAATGCTACGGCGCTCTCTCCCTCGCGCTCTCATTACCCTTCTGTCTCTGGCTCCGGACTGCACTCACTCTTTTCTTGCCTTCCCCACCGTTATTCTCGCCGTGGCCCGGTCATATCCGTTTATTTTTGCTAATTCGCGAGTTTTCTTGCCCGATACCATCAACCCCCCCACCCCCTCCCTACCCTCCCCGCACCACCCACCCAAACCGGGTTCACGCCGAACGAAATTAGGCTTTGCGCCTCGCCAGACTCACGGCCTCCCCTTGATACACGATCGTTGGATTGCAGCGCACTCAGCCACCACCGGCCTCGACGGTCACGACAACGGGAAAAATAACCGTCGTGACGGGCCAAGATTTTATTTCACGCTCCGTGAACGTGAAGAATTAAAAGTAGCTCGCGGGCACATCCAGGTAATAGTATACGACGGTATAGCGTGCCACGGGTGTTGCACGCTGGAAATGATTCTGAATTTCTTCCCCTTCGCACTCCCGGCCGGCGGTTCTCTTCTTAACACAGTCCCGCACTTGTTTTCTCATATTACTCGAGCGATAAAAGAGCTTTCTCAGCGCGAAAAATAATATACACTTTTTCGTAACGTCCTCCCGTCGTGTAGATTACGACCGAGTGTCGGCTGACGGTGTTTTTTTACAAACTCTCGGCGATACATATCACGCGTTTTCCTAGGTCGCATTGCGAGATGCGAGGTGGCTAGTGATGAGGTCATAGGCGATGCGCGTAATAAAACTTGCATCACCCTAGTGCGAATTCACACGCCGGGCCAGTATCGACATAGCTGCGGCCAGTGTTCGCCCAACGTTGGCGAGTATCGGTCCTGTGTCTAGTTCCCATGAGGGCAGTGACCAAAACGGTCGGGTAGGAATTTCCAATGTGATATGAATGGATATGGAATGTATCGCGAAAGACAAGATGAATTCACAATTGTTGCGTTGCGATCGGTTTAGTCACTGATGACACTCTCGCTACAAACAACCTATCTCTCCTATCACTTGCCAGCTAATATCTCGGATGAAGACCCCAGGACACTTCCGTTACGCGCGGTGTTACGTGACTGCCTGGCGGCAATTCAGACCGCGCCAGTATCGGCCCAACGTCGGCCAGTACCGGGCCTGCGTCTTGTTCCCATGAGGGCAGTGATCAAAGGATGAGTGGATGTCGTATGTATGGCGAAGAGCAAGATCAAATCGCGATTGGTGCGTTGCGGAAGTTTTGGTCACTGGTGGCAAACCAGAGGTCGTCTTATCACTTTCACGTATCGCCTACAATCCCTGTCACTTGCTAGCTCGTATTTTGGATTCAGACTCCTGGACACTTCCGTTACGCGCAGTGGTTGCATGACTGCCACGCCTAAATGATACCTCGCGGAGAAACAAGGAAGGAGTAATCGAACTCGAGTCGCTGTGAAATCGATAAAGCTGAGAACGGACCTGAAGATCCCGAGTGCCGCAAATGGTTCCCCGTCGACATCCTCGAGTGGTATAAGCGGAGAGAGTGGTGGCACGGTGAAATTTCGCGGTGGAAAATACTCTTCCGGACGTGGCCGATGTTTGCGGCTTTTTAGCCGCAGGCGTGTCTTGTACAGTAGCTTGACCACGTTCACGGAAAATGGGGCATCGTGGGCCCGTCTCGTTCCATTTCGGAGTGAGCATAGCATGCCGGTGGCGCGGATCGATCGATCGGGAGGGTTTATACTTAAGACGTGACCCACGTCGGTACAATGCGAGAAAACTCGACGGGGAGCTTCGACCTCTTATCACAACGGCACTATCCCGTATTCGCGAAATTCACCGCAGCGCCGTCGTATCGGGTTCCAGCGAGCCTGCTGACGCTTTTTAGCTCTTCAATTTTCACCGTGGTACAGCATGTTCCGAAAACACGATTTAAAGAATGGAGACTCGTGTCAGGTGATCGAAGCATTGATTGTTTATTAATTAATCGCATAAGGTGCAAAAAAATAACCGACAATATTTGGACCCGTCAGGATAAAACCCAAAACGTCCAGCAAATCTTCTCAGATGTTGTGTCGTACACTTCCCGTCATTGATGCCTCGTATTTTACGATATCTTGCTCGATGGCTTAACAGGATCGAAGATATCAAGCAAGACATCAAGCAGGATATCAAGCAGGATATCAAGCCGGATATCAAGCAGGATATCAAGCAGGATATCAAGCAAGACATGAAGCAGGATATCAAGCAGGATATCAAGCAGGATATCAAGCAGGATATCAAGCAGGATGTCAAGCAGGATATCAAGCAGGATATCAAGCAGGATATCAAGTAGGACATCAAGCAGGATATCCTGCAGGATATCCTGTTGGGTATCTCCCTTGATATCTTCGATCCCGTTAAGACATCGAGCAAGATATCCAGTGAGATGGAAAAACCAGGAAGATCAGGCATCAACGACGGGCAGTGTACCCCGTATAGCCGTGAGCCAGCTACAGATAATGAGGGAGAAGAAGAACGGCAAAGTGGGTGTCGAATGAATAAACGCTATCGGTTATCCACTCTTTCAAGTGTCCCATTAACGAGTATCCACCCCACTCCGCCCGACCTTGTTTCTCGATGGTACTTAGCTTCAATTCAATAAGGTCGGTTTACCCAGCAGCAATGGTACCCGGCGCCTCGTATTTAATCTCATTACAGGCTAACGTATAACTGCTACGGTATTTTACGATAACGCAACCAGCTTCATCCCTCTCCTCGCCTCGTGTATTTTATACCCCTTCCTATCGCCTGTCAACCTTATTCGCCTCGCACTTCAGGCTCTCGCTGCTCTCGGTCGCTTAGACGTCAGATTTAATACGGCCGAGTCATTAAATCAAGCACGCTTCGCTGAAAAGGTTCCGGAGTTCTTAACTCCCGCAACTTTTGATTACCATTGCGCGTATACCGCAGTTTGACGGTAAGAAGTAACCCTGCTGCTGGTATTGCCCGCGATCTTTGAATTTATTCAAATCTCTCGAGGCATGCAAATACGAGGTCAGTGAAGCGTCGTCGGAGACAAATAACCATGTCCGCGTAGCAAACGATCCAAGCACCGCGCGTGTGATAAGTCCGTCGACATCCATTTCTGTGACTGCAGGACAGAGATTTTCTTTTCAACCGCGATAACTTTTATGTCATTAAAGACCTTAATGTTCCAAGCGTCGAGTTACAAGGAATAAAAAGAATATATTTTTTACTTCCGAGGGAAGCTGTTTTAGTAACAAATAATAGAATTTTTAGATTCGGAGAACTTAAAACAGTCGATATAAGGTTCTAATTTTAAGACGTCACACCCAGAAAAATAATTTATTTGACGGCCACCGTTTATTTGGTTTAAGTAAAATAAATATTCATTTAAATCAAATAAATATTCATTTAAATCAAAAAAACGGAGGCCGTCAAATAAATTATTTTTCTAGGTGCAGTTTCAACTTGAGATCGCTCTTGAGATCGAACACAAGATCGGAGTTTGGCCCCAACTTCAATGCGTGCTTAAATCTATCTTAAGTTCGATCTCAAACAAACATCTTCGACTAACGCCAAACTAACGTCTTAAAATCCGACCCGAAGAAATTCTTCAAAGATATTTGACGTGGTTCAATATCGCATCATGTTTAAATTATGCGCTTGTCTACCAAAGGGAGCATCGTAACAAAATACCCCGTGCACCCAAGCGGCGAATGCTTTTGCGGCGATATTTCAATTAATTTTTTTTTAATAAGACCCTTCGTTAGACTCGGTGAGCGCCTCTCACTTCGAAATCTCGGGAGCGCGAATCGTGAAATTTGAAGCCCAACGCCGGAATGTCGGGGAAATGAGTCCCCTCTAATTAGAATAATTATGACGAGGTCCAAGAGGCACCACTCAAAAGTTTGTTAACGATCTGTAAACCGTCGGTTGGTTCGTTTTCCCAGCCAGTAGCATAAACACATGTACACACCCGACATACCTTCCTCCCAGAAAATAGCGTCACTAATTGTAAAACAAACTGTTCCCGTTAAACCGTCAACTCTGTCTCAAAATTCTCCGTGCACACTTCGAGAGTGTAAATTCTACGCAAATTTCCCTTCCACTCGACAGCCTCCGAGCGGCCGGCTAACTTTTCGCGCACGAAAGAGAAATAAATAGACCGAAATAGAGAAGGAGCGGAGAGTGCCTGGCGAAGGAGGCTCGAAGGGTGGAAAATACCGAGTCACTGACAGCGACAACGCGGTTAATGAGAATGAAAATTGGTGAGCGGGTGAGGTTGATTAACGACTGAGGGGGGGGGGGGGGGTTTCCTCGAGTAACGAGGATGGAGCGGAGAAAACGTGAGTGCGCCGAGGAAGACTATGGCAAGTTGGGTGGTAATGCCAAAGTACATCCACAGCCCCTTCGTGACGGTCCGTATCCACTTGCTTCTGACCGCAGCCCTATCGTACGGGCTCTCTACTTTACACTAACTCGCACGAATCCGATCTAAAACTCTACGGCGCCCGCTCGCGTCATCGACCGATTCGATTGCCCATCTCCACCGTCGGGACTTCGACCCACTCTTTATCTTGCTTTCGCTTCCGGTGAGGGGGGACTCTCTATCCCCGGGGTTATCCTTCCGTCGTATTACCTCCAAACCAGCCGGGGAATAAGGATTCGGAGCGGAGCGTCAGCCACCCCTTGCCCATGCCAGCTGCACCGATTGTTCTGGCGCACCTCTTGCCTCTTATACGACCGGCATCACTATGAACTTTAATGATACGGCAGCCACTCTCCTCGAATAGACCAAGTTTTTGATTTTTACTTCTATCCACTACGAGATCGAACTCCCGCAGACTGGTCTGCCGGTGCAGACTGTTGAGGAACTTTCAGCTTTCCCATCGGATGCTCTCGGTTCTCTTCCTGCTAGATGGTCTATTCTCAATGAACTTCAGCCGCGAGCTCGACGGCCCTCGAAAAATCATGCACGAACTCGGGAGCAGTGTAAGTTGCGAAATTTTTAAACAGAAGCAACATGTGTTGAATGAATGATGGCAGTGAGGATTGGTTTTTATATCGTGGTATTAAAAAAAAAATTGAAATATCGCCGCAAAAGCATCCGCCGCTTGTGTGCACGAGGTATTTTGTTACGATGCTCCCTTTGGTAGGCGTGCGCATAATTTAAACACTATGCGATATTGAACCACGTCAAATATATTTGAAGAATTTCATGGACGCCAAAGCCACATTCGTGAACGCTCGTCAGGATTCCGACGATAAGTTGAATCGAAATACAGTTGGATCTCTTGTAACTCATGAGCTCGGGACAATCGACCTGTCTTCAATGAAATTTCTTCTCAAACTTCACTACATTGGGTCGAGCGCGGTTGACCATTAACGGAGCGCTGTATCTGGCGCGGGTAATCAGTGCGCATGCGCGCACCTATAGTAGGGATAAAGTTTGAGCGGAAAGTCACAAGTTTTCAGAAGTCGGTCCTATAATTTAGGAGAGGTTCATAAGTTATGGGAGTGTAAGTTAACGGCGGCTCTACTGTATATATGCTATTTTCATTTCTGCACTTTTATAGTCATCCGAGTACAGTTGATTTCCGCCTTCACTGTGCGTCGGTAGTGACGTTTATTTATAAGAGGAGTTCGCCAAGTACGGAATATCACGGAACGATTAAAACTTTTCATATTAAATCAAGCGTGCAATAACTTTGGGCTATGTAGAGTGTCCCTTCGCGGGGCGGAGTAAGTGAAATGGGAGAGTGTCTGAAACAGTACAGTCGAAATTTGCGCCTTCGGAATATCATCCGTTGCCCGAAAGACCTCAGTTTTTGAGGTCTAATTTTCGAAGCCTAAAATTCGGGCTATCGAACCGTGGCGATGTAATCGACCTGCACTTTTGCCGATCATGATTGTCCTCTCGCAAGGTCTCGCATGGAAAAATGACTTCGAGTTCAGAGGGTTAGCGGGAGTTAAGCCTCAGGATGGAAATCGGAGTGGCGACCCTGAAGCACTCTTGTTGAAATTCAAATCGATCGTCTCCTTTAAAACTTCGTTTATGCTAAACCACATTTGACCTTATGCAACCGGCAGAAGAAGTCTTTAACCCATTTCGAAGTAGAATCTAAATCTCGGCCGCCGAATTTTATTTTCTCTTCAAGAGGCTGGCACGGACTAAATCCCTTGAAGTTCTTCGCGAAACGGCGAGTGGGATTTCACGTGCATACAGCATGTATTTATTTATTTTTCTAATCCCGTTCATGAATTTTAATGGAATCGCATTCGGGATTCGATGAATGCACGAGTGGTCATTGTGATTAACGATCCTCTGAGATTAAGGTAACCGTGACTGCACAATGCAAAGATTAAAAGAGTGTGGGGCGCGGAAAATCAGGTACGGATTTGCTGTTCGAAACTGGTTAGAACGAGTAAGTTTGCGAAGATTTCAAAGACCGGGAATGGAAGGGGCCGTGAAAGAGTAGGGTCGCAGAAGGAAATAGCGAACCAACCGACCGTGCCGTGAAGACCTCAAATATCCTCCGGTAGGCGAACGAAGAGGATAACTCTCTGTCTGTGTTTCGAGTTCTTCAAGATTTCAAGGAAGAACCAAGTTTTTCCTCTCCATCTAGTTTCGAAGGACATTATACTCCGTAGCTCTCTTTTCACTTTGCTTTGAACGGCCGAGCACTTGATTCGGATTCGTTTGCGTCCTTCCATGGCACTAACACGTAAATACATATTTATGTATGTACGGAATCTCTTAGATGTACACGTTTATACGTTATTGTGCCCAAAGTTTCGTGGAGAGTCCGTAGAAAATGCGAAACAGCTTTATTGCCGTTCAATGCCGAGACGGAGTTTCGTGCACCAGATAGTTTTTTCTTTTTTTGTAAGTTTGGTGCTTCAGTTTTCCGAGACATACAAGACAAGTTTTTATTTACGTGCATGTCCACGGCGGTGATGGAGACATTTATGGTTTAAAATGTTGTCTATTTTAATTTGTTTTTTACTGTTTGATTCATATTATTTTCAAGTAGTCAAATGAGTGCTAAATTTTTACAGTTGTTTACCCAAAATTGCATGCATTTCTTGACAGTGAAAAAGATTTATTTGTATTATCGCATATGTCCTTAACCAAGAGAAATGTCAATCACGATGGTCTCGCAAGAACCGCAACTGGTAAATCCAAATTTTCACTATAGCTTTTGTTGTGTTTTTAAAAAGTAAAATCCGTACTTATTAACCGATTTAAATGTACCACGGCTCATTTTGTTTCTTGAACTTTGCTTTACGAATTCACCAAGTAGATTTTTCCTAGGTTTGACTGTTCGACAAAAATGGCCCATTTTTTAACCGGTGAATTTTTTTACCGTAGGAATGTGGAGAAGACGAATGATGGTCGAATCACGTGAGCAGTTTATAGATGCAAGCTATGCCTACAAACAACAACAAAAAGCACAGAATCGCGTCAAGTGAAAAAGTTACGAGGCGGGAGATTCTCATGCAGAAAGTGGAGTTTAATCAGGTGGGGTTGCCCTGGTAAGATAAACCTGAAGGCAAAAAAAGAAGAGAAAAGTGTTGAGCGTGAAAATTAAATGGAAAAAGTTAGGCCGTCAAACTGCAAAAAAATGATGGCGCTGAGCGAAAAAAAGTTAGGGAGTCAGGACGAAAAAAAATAGGGCGTCGAAAGAAAGAAAATAGAAGTGGAATTTTACATCGCAGGCAGATATGGTCCACGTATTTAATTATGATGACGAAATAACAGCGTGACGCCGATAAAACAATCTCCCCCCCTCCCACAGAACCGCCTCACCGCATCCCCTACCTCACCATATTTAATTTAAATCGCGGTACATGATCGTTCAAAAATATGGGAGTTAAAAGGGAAATCTGAGGAATACAAATTTAATTCTCGAAAACGCGACCCGACGATGCGAAACGTTGATGTGCGCTGGTGGAATTCGATATGCACGTACGTCATCCTCTGAATAATTTAATGTCGATCGATGAATCATATGAAAACATTTTGCTACTTTGTTCGCGTTTTTCCTCGACACTTATTCGCCGAGGTTCGAGTCAGAAAACAACAGGCGAGTGCAACGACCGTCCATGTTTCTGCCAGCTCATGTCAGCTCAGTTAACGGCGACGGCGGCGGCCCCGAGCGCACAATTGTCCGGGACAGTTTGATTTTCCGTACCTTATATGGAGATACGGTGCACATGCACGTGGTGCACTTGCACGCTGCACGCGCGATCCTCACAGACACACGAGCTGAATACGTGGTCATCTGTACTCGTTGCGATGAGTCTGGTGTACGTTTCAAGTACGAGCATAACCACCACCACTTCAGCTAACCGTCGTCAATGAATGATGCAGGCGTTTTGAATAATGAAGCAGTTCAGACGCGAGCGTGTTTGTCAATTGCATTATCCATCAGGATCGCGATAGTTCCAGCGCGGTGTACGCTTCCAGAAACTCTCCGAACTCGTAAACGTAATAACGTTACAGTGTTGTTCGAGGATTGTTAATCACTAAAATCCCACATTCGTGCAAGATTCGTCTCATTTCGAATTCAAGTTGGAACGATTTCTCATTCGCTCAACATGCGGTGACGTCTTCGACGAACCACACTTTCCCCCGTCTCTCAGTTCTGCAGTTCCTCGTTTTAGGCAGTACTTGCACCCAGAAAAATAATTTATTTGACGGCCACCGTTTATTTGTTTTAAGTACAATATTTATTTGATTGAAATGAATATTTATTTAAATTAAGTAAATAGTTACTTAAATGAAATAAATATTTATTTAAATCAAATAAATATTTTACTTAAGCCAAATAAACGGTGGCCGTCAAATAAATTATTTTTCTAGGTGTGCGCGTTAGCTTGTCTAATGAGAGTTGGATTACGAAAATTTGGAAAAATCACTATTTAAGGTTTGAAAAAATAGTCATATGATATAGGATTATTTTATATGTATATGACATTACCTGATAGCGTTTTTTGGGAGGTGTTAAATATTAAGACGGATCGAATTTTGGCTCACAGTTTGCCCGCGAGAAAATCCTAATACGTGTACGTACAAGACATGTATTTAAACAGAAAGTTTATCATTGCAATTTCAGGGTCGATAATAAATTTGACGCTGGCAGATTAATAGCCGATGTTAAATAAAGAATTATCATTGAAACATTCGATAAGCCCAATAATTTCCAATATCGTATTAATCCCCGAAATCTCCGGATCACATTGCAGTTATCGTTCCTATATGCTATCTAGTCGCGAAATTCAAATACAACTGAACACTGACACTTTTCCGACAAGCAACCATGGTAAGTCTGTCGACTTTGGATTTATTTATTTAATGTAAATAGCTGGCAACGTTGCTTGAATTTTTCCAAACGTGACCCTCTATTCATTATTTGTAAGATATAAAAAAATGCATCGTATGTAATAATCGCATTCATGCTCGGATTTCCTCAAGATGATAGAATTTATTTATTAATTTTTTCCGTTCAAAATGACTTTCATTTTTTTTTTTTTTTTTTCGAGAGAGACGACCCAACTTCCAGCATACCGGAGTGTGCTTGCGCGGTAGCATCTCTTTAAACGAGAAAAAAAGAATTCTTCCAAACACTTGGCGTCGTGACGCTACCGCGTGTCCTGATAACGTCCCCAACTTCGAACTATCTCCACACCCCGAGTTTCGAGGTACATGTGTGCAGTTTCAAAATTACGAGTGTTCGTGGTAAACATTTCGTACCTTCTGCACTGCAGACTCGGGCCGGGTACGCTGTTAAAAAAGTTTGTAGTTTTTATAACAACTTACTGTCCACAAAAGTACACCATTTTCTATTTGTTAATATTACGATCGCACCAACAGGGTCTAGTTTTAGAAGCAACATTAGAAACTAAAATTGTTAATGACACATGCAGAAAAATTATTTATTTATTATTTATTTATTTATTTATTATTTATTAATTATTTATTTATTTGACCATCGCCCCGCAAATAAATATTTTTTTAAACCAAATAAAAGGACACGTTTCTATATTCAAATCTGAACAAACTAGATTGTCAATTCAACAAAATTAGTAGTAGTAAAAGAGATTTATTGCCAAAGCTTAATATTTATACACATATCTTCTTATACTAGTTTTATTCCTAATGATAATTGTAAATAGATTCGTTTATTTCGTATTCTGGGGCCTAAGCCCTTAAGAACGCCGTGCCACAAGATACACCTTGGCAAAGGGCCATCGACCTAAGTCCTTCAGCCCTCTCAACAAAATTATTTTCACGAGCTTCGTATTCCGATTTTGCGAAATTATTTTTTACCCTGCAGTCGAGGCAAGGATGACCTCACCGTGCAGGGAGGAGGACAAGTTTCGGGAAGATTCCGTGAATACCGACGAACCGAAGTATCGCGGATTCGTCGTGTGTGCCGGAACAATATCGTATGTGGTATCTACATGCATGCGTGCTCCGACTCTTTCGTGCGAGTCGATCCCGGCGGCCACGGCGCCCCCCTAAGACCGATGTTCCTGGGGGTAACGAGGAATCGGAACGTCGGCTCCGCGATTCCGGGAATGTCGGTATCTACATGCGAGTATGCCGCACCCCTGGGTGGCCGATAGATCACTCCGCGAAGGATTTACGTTCGCCGGTCCCGCTACCACTGCCACTCCGTTCACTCGACGCTTTCGTCCCTGTCGTCTCTCTATACGCTCATACCAGTACAGCATATTCCGCAGCCAGTACTTGCACCACGTGCACCCTCTGCACTAACTCGTACACTCGATCTCGAGCAACGGAGTCATTGATTCGTGGGAACCCTCCGGGCGAGCACGCGCCGTGCTGACGCCGCAACACAGTCATCGGCCTCCTACCAATCACTGGCCATCGGCCTACGAAATTTCTCCCAATTTCGCCTGCAGAAATGTTTGCCGATGATTTCTGCGCGTCTTCGGGCCTCGAAAAGTGTGGACCAATGTCTCCACCAATTTATTTTTATTTTTTATGGTTTTAAAAAGATTTTTTTCGCTTCATAGACGAAACTTGCTTTTCATAAGCGCGAAAAAATTGTGCAAAGTCTGCACATGGCTTCGTCATTTATTTCTACTTTTTTATAAATATGTATTTATATTTCTGAAGAAAAGAAATTGTGTCATTCGTGAAAAATTTTTTTTCACGAAAAATTTCACACAATTATGCTTTTGTTGCTTTCGCTGTATTTTTCCATAGTCTGACTTTACTTTATTTTATTTTGATATATTATTTTGTTATATTTTTCATATTAGCTCATATACACTGCACATGTGTATGTCGTGCTGTATCCATGTTGGCTGTGTTCCAAATTCTTATTTTATTTATGTCACTTTTGTAACATTTGCTATATTTTTATTTGTTGTATTTTGGCATGTCTCGATTTTTGTTATGATTTGTATACTTACATTAGAACTTTGCAGAAAACATAATAAACGGGTCTGTCTATCTATAAATCTACAATTCATCGCATATTGTAAGATCCACGTGTCAGATACATTCGGGCAAACATATAAAAAAAAATTCTTTCAGACATATTTTAATACATTTTCAACATGTTTTCATCATATACTTTTTCCGTACGGGATAGTCGACTGTTTATGACCGGATAGCATCGAGTGGTCGGACGTTACCATAAACTTTGCTTCATTTGCATTAACGACGAATATGTCGACGGCACGTGGCAAAATGTGTGCCATGACCGAAAATCGAGCGTCGCGAAATTACTATTATTGAATGTATAATTAAATAATTAAATCTGCGTAAATGTGCCAGACAGCTCATAAATCATGAGCTGTCTGGCTTGTTCGCACAGATTCGGGAATCGATAGTGTAATGTTTCGCGGAATCGACGTGAGTGCAGAAACATGGTAGAATTATAGCAGTTTCCGGTGTATGCACGTGTCAGCCGTAGTCGGTTTAAGGCGGTGGGGGAATTTGGATTTTCACTCCGCTCCATTCGGCGTGTTCTCGATGTGTCCATATTTTACAGCCGATACCGACGAATCAGATCTTCGTCCCAATCGTCATTTGCTCCGCGACTGGCTAATGACTGTGACCGTACGGGCGATCTTTTCGTTATTCAACGATATTAACGGAAATTATCAGTGATTTAAAGGTACTCGACGATTCAGTGCCGAACGACTGCGCCGGTCAACGGCTTCTCCGTATGTACCATACATCGTGCCAAGTATGGAAATTAATAGATCGACACATTTGTCGCTACACCCGGCGCCCCCTCGAACGTAGCTGTAACTAGCCGTCCCCGGTAGCATAACTAACGTATGTCACGCACCCTCTGGGAATGATGTACGAGGACAGCTTTGCAGCTAGCTCGACCAACACGAGAAATCTCTTTATTCCGAAGATATTCCACCGTCCCACGAGATATTTTTTTTTTTTTTACTAATTTTTTGGCGACATCAAAGTGGATTTCAAAATTAGTGCAATTAATTATTGTAGTAATATCGACATTTAATCAGTGCGGGTCAAATTGTCCGGGAAGGATGACGAATATAGCCAGGTGGATTTCTGCCGTATGTGGAAAAGTGGCGCATCGCTAGATCCACATTGGCTGTCGTGCACTAAAAGTCAAATCGGTCCTTCTCCGGACGATCTTCCGATCATTTATAATATAATTAGAATTGGGGTAGTAAGTGCAGAGAAAAATGTTTAAAAAATTCTGCGACGTCATTTTCGGTTTAAAAATGTCACTTTAAATCCGGAAGAGACATCAATCAGATTTGCAGACATCACTCAGTAGTATCGACATCTACTCAATATCGGTCCAATTACAGTGGAAGGATAACGAAAATACCGGTGGGCTTTTGCCATACCGTAAAAAGTGGCTCATCGCTAGGTCCAAGTTGGCTGCCGTACGCCAAAAGCCAAATCGGTCCTTCTCCGGACGATCTTACGAACACTTGCAATACGATAAGCACCGCTACCACGCCATGGCTTGGCAGAGAATAATTTAAAAGATTCCCTGCGAAGTCACTTCCGGTTTCAAGATCTCGCTTGTAAACCGGAAGTGACGTCGCGTGGTGCTATCGACATTTTCTCAATATCGATCAAATTACGATGAAAGGATAACGAATATACAGGTACGATTCTACCGTAACGGAAACAGCGGCACATCGCCAGTCCCAGAATTAGCCGCGATACTCCAAAAGCCAAATTGGCCCTTCTCCGGACGATCTTCCGAGCACTTGTACTATGATAAGCACGGGCAAATGCTACTGCGCCACGGCTTGGCAGAGTAAAATTTAAAAAATTCTCGGCAACGTCATTTCTGGTTTAAAAATCTCACTCTTAAACCGGAAGTGCCATCGAGCCGAAAAATTTGAAAAATTTCCTTGCGATGTCACTTCCGGTTCGAGAATCTCATTTTTCGACCAGAAATAACGTCACAGCGGAAACATTTTTTTTGGCAATGTAGAGGATTTATAATGCAAAAAATGCCCGACAATATGTCAAAGTAAGTTAAATTATATTTTACATCCGATAACTCGTACTATTTAGTTGAATTCAGAATCGCCAAAACAGCAATGAGGACCTCATGATTACTATCGATCACGGTAGCGATCGAGTGTGGGATTTTCCGAATTTCATGTCTGAACGCCAATAAGTCGTGGACTTCGTAATCGTCGTTTTCTCATCTGTTTGAACGGGGCCTAAGAGACCTAAGAAACCTCGTCTGTATTATATGAGTCCGTGGATTTGCTACGTTTGCCAAGATACCCGAAGGATTGACCGATGAAGCTACTCACCTCGCAGCCGGGCCCGGTTTCAATGGCGAGACGGTGCACACGTAGATTGGAAAATCCCAATCTATGGAATTGCACGCCGTCGCCTTCGCTTGTAAGCTTCTCGGAGTGTGTCTCGCCGAGCGTCCGAAAGAAAGGAAGAGCCGGAGATGAGGGAAACGGCATCGAAGGAGACACTTCCGCGCGTGCCTCACGTACAGTTACAATTTTGCCCGTTCGTTTACCGTCGACCTAGCAGGCCGTGCACTTCCCGCCGTCTCGTTTTAAGGTAGTACTAGCACAATGACTGACGCCGCCTAAGTTCGAGAGAAAAAAGACAAAGATTACAAACACTTCTCGATGAAAAAAAAAAATCTGAAAAAATTCTAGCATATAAAAGGTGCTGAAAAGATTGTTTGTGCAGAATAATAATTTCAGAATGTTCATAACAAATTACTGAAAAAAATTGTGCAACAAATTACCCGGCACCAAATTTTTTTTATTACGAAAATGATTTGTTAATTTTTGTGAACACGTATTAATATTTTCAGAATTTTATCTAATACTTGAAAATTACGATTTTAAACAAATTTTAACATAAAGGAAACGAATAACATTTTACGATCATTATTATGGATGAACAATCTTATCAGCATCTTCCATATGCTTGATTTTTTTCAGATTTTTATCCGATCGAGAAGTGTTTGTAATTCTCTTTTAT
>JAPYZD010002539.1:0-17811 GCA_030522725.1 Ichneumoninae sp. B BG-2022a | reverse complement strand
AACACAACGTGGACAATTAAGGCATCGCGAGTGCCCCACAAGGCCCGAGTACAATGGTCCAGCAGGACTGAGTGCTCGTATCGCTCCACCAAAACCAAAACCAACCAACCATTATTATTATTATTATTATTATTATTATTAATAATAATTTATTTATTTTGAAATAAATGACCTTTCTTACTTTACTTTATAAATTTCATTTTTTTGTCCTTATATTTTGGCAGCATTCGCGAACGATAAATTCGGATGATGTGTACAAAGTCGCATATATTCCGGGCAGAGGACGGAGACGATGAATCGGGGCCGAGGGGTGAATAGGATTATGCACCGGAGACGCCCATACCGTGTCGGGGTACGATACAAGAGTGACGATTGAAAGTGAGCGAGTGGCCGGCTTAGGCATCAACATCGAGGATAGGCGCACACAAAGTGTTTCGCCCCCCCCCCCCACCGGTTTTTATCACATGGGGCAACGACGATCGCTCAGCTAGCCCATTAGCCGTTTTATTTGCAACAGACGGCGAGTAGCGGCGAGCTTATACCGTCATTGTACCCGCTCGTTAGTCATCATTATCATTCATGACTCGGAGATATTCGAATTTCGGTCGGTAAAAGCAACCGGCCCATTCGGAGTCGCGTTAAAGCGAGGTGGAAGATGTGACGAGAAGATATTTAGCTGCATTTTTCGAATCAGTGCCATGTAAAAATGTATGACATTTGCGGTAAAAGTGAAGTATCATCGGACGTGATATTGAATTCCACATCCGTTGATACTTTGCTTTTTCGCTAAATGTCTACCATCTCCGAAAACCATTCATTACAGTTTTTGTTACCGACAGAGTCTGCTTCACCTCGCTTCAAGGTGCCTCCTCATTCGTAGGCAATATTGTGACAAGCGAGTGCCTTTTCGATTCGGAACAATGGTTGTCGAAACGCAACTTAAGAATATTATCTGTCTGAGGTCAGTTTTACTTTCTCATTGGATACGAAATGTGGAAAGTGACTGAAGTTATATCGATTTAAAAAGGGCTTTTTTAAATCGGGACAATGGTTGTCGAAACGCAACTTAAGAAGATTATCTGTCTGCGGTCAGTTTTACTTTCTCATTGTACACTAAATATGGAAGGTGACTGAGAAGTGTCGTAATAAAAATGAAACCCATCTTATCGTGCAAAAACATGTTTTGCATGTCTTAGAATACAAAAACGTTCTCCCCATTTCCGTCCGTCCATCAGCCCATCAAAAAACACAATAACTTATTATGTTTTGCTTCTATTGCAATGGACCACAATTTCACAAGTGTTGTCCAAAAATTAAGGTCACATCTCACAAGCCTCCATTACTTCAATTTTTCCTAGAAAACAAGATGCACCTCGACAAAATTTTTGCGGACAAATCTTGCGAACGTTTGTTGGCCTGGTCACCGGACAATTGCCAGCGAAAGGCGGTTTTGGAACGTGAATCGAAATCTTGACCCTCTGCGAGACGAACAGTGGGCGAGGGCGCAGTTTGTAGTTTACAGTGCGCGATACACAAGGGGGCATTTGGCCAGTGCATTAAGGAAATTGCGTGGGCTCGTTTAAACACCAACCCCGATCGGTCCGTCGGTCCGTCGGGGAGGGTTGGCACCCGGTCGTTCGGCGTGTCTCTCCGTCCGTAGGTACGATAATCGCGCTGTGCGCGCGGATTACGAGTACAAAGTGTCCATGGTAAAATGTGCTTGAAATACCTGCCGCCCCTGATCGATACGGCGGACGAAAGAGCGCACGAGAATGAATGCCGGATGGTGTACGTGCCATCTGCAGAATAGATGAAAGAAGATAGGACGACGGTGAGAGAATCGCAGGCAGAGTCATGGACTAAACCGTACGAATTGAAGAGTATATATTCGCGCGTCCCGCAGCACGTATACAGCGTACATAGGGAGGGTCAAGTGAACTAAAGCGAACTACTCGATGGGGGTGTTAAGGGGTGTATGTGCATAGCTCGAGCGGCACGTAGGGTGGAGGACGGCTTTAATCTATTACCGCGCTCTTCGCCAAGTGGCTTCTTGTTATACCCTCGTTTTCGGGATATAAGCGCTCGCCGCCGGTTCCTCGTATCATCGGGACAAACTCTAACGTTTCGGGTACGGATGTTACTTCTCGCTCTTTCTCAACCACTTCTGGCAAACTTTGAGCGAAAATGAAAAATTATAATTAATTATTATTTTTTTTTTTTACTATTCCCGATACATTTTCGTAGTATTTGTCCTTGCAGTCGATTGTATTTTCTCAGCTTTCTCTGTTATTCTGTTATAATTCAATTAATCAAAAAATACAAAATCACTGCATTACTCGCAGGTGGTTCCTCGTACAATCGGGGCTAACTGTAATGTTTGGGATGCGGATGTTACTTCTCGCTCTTTCTCAACCACTTCTGTCAAACAGTGAGCGATAATGAAAGATTATAATTTATTATTATTATTATTTTTTATACTATTCCCCATACATTTTTTGCACAGTATTTGTCCTTGCAGTCTATTGTATTTTCCCAGCTTTCTCTGTTATTCTGTTATAATTTAATTAATCAAAAAAATAAAAACACCGAATCACAGCATTGCTCGCAGGTGGTTTCTCGTACCATCGTGGCAAACTATAAACTTTCGCATGCAGTTACTTCTCGTCCTTTCTCAATCACGTCCGTCTGACGTGAGTGGAAATTAATTTTTTTTTTTTTACTATTCCAATACATTTTCGTATTATTCGTCACCGCAGTCGATTGTATTTTCTCTTTCTTTTCTCGTTACTCTGTTACCATTTAATTAATCGAAAAAAATACAAAATCACAGCATGGCGCGTGCCAAGTGACCCGAAGAGTTACGGGTCTTGACCAACCGAATTGCTTCCGGCACGATCCTTAGCGGACCGGAAATCCAATGACTCGAACGGCCACCAGCTGCCCTCTTATGATTGACGTCGCTCCGGGGTCCGTCAACCCGCCCGTACGCGTTATTCGTAAAATGTATATTGTTCTTATCAGAGTCCGGACGGCGCGGGCGGCGCGAACAGTGTCGATTTCCGAAACGGCCAAGGATATCGAAACCGCGCAGCTGTTGGAAACCTTGCGCATACAGGATCCGGTAAAGGGATCTTCGGGCCAGGTCGCGAAGGCGAGCGGCATAAGGCCTCGTCCAGACACCCCGAAACCGTACTCCTTCCCTTTTTCCTTTCGCCGCTTATTTTTCTTCGCGCAGCATGCAATCCGCATTTAAGATCCCAACTCGACCGGAGCTCCTTCAATGCCATTTGCCATCGCAAGTCTTCGCCGCCGCGGTTTCCGCGAAGCATCCAAAAATGGGGTACGGGAAGTTAGACCCATTTTTAGAAATTACAGATTGTAAAGGTTGTTCTGAGTCGTTCTAGGGTTGTTCTACAATGTTCCAAAAGAATCAGTTTTCACAATAAAATTCGCAGCGGCAAGACGAAAAAAAAACATTTTTCAACGCGAGCCCCTTTTGAGAATTTTTTAAAAATTGTTATTCTAGGTTGTTCTAATTGTTCCAAACATTGTTCCAAATTCTGAATGTCGTCAATCGAATAATATATGAATGGAAAAAATAAAAAAAATTTTGACAATATGAACATTTTTCAAACAATACGTTTGGAAACAAATAAACATTTTTTACACAATACGAACATTTTTCAAACAAAACGAAACCTCTTGTTTCGCCTGTTAACTTATTTACGACTAAGCAATTGCTATACCAATCTGAAACGATCATCGATAGACTGAGAACATCGTTTAAAATCAAACGAACAAAAAATTTCGGGCGAGTTGGTTCCCCATTCAAAGTTTCTCCAACGTTCAACGTACGACCGTTTCTTATACAAATCTGGCAAAATCATTGACAGACCAAAGCCAACCTAGAACAACAAGTAATATTGCCAGAAAAATAAATCTCTAAAAATTAATTAAAATCTCAAAACAAAAAAAAATTCTAGAAATCGGCGACTTACTGTCCTCTACCTCCAAAAATTATTCACTTTTTCCTTTCCTTTTAGCTTTCGAGAAGCTGTTTGTACAGCGTCAGGACAGTCGAAGTCGGCGAATCGAGTTCTCACATTATATCAGCTAATCCCACCGGGACGCGTACGAGTACGGTCGCACAGTAGTTTGTACGTACAGAGCGTGTATGTGGCTATTCGCGAGGGAGTTATGGGAACGTCGCTGCCGCAGGAGCGTGTTGAGCTCGGCAGTGCCAGGAGTATCGGATGTAGCATATTGTGTCGATGGCCCATGGGGTTTTTCCGTGTGAGAAGTCGCCCGGGCTCGTCGAGGACCTTTACCCACCTTATCCGCCATGGCGCCCACTTCCACCAGTGTATCTCTCTACGTAGCGCTTAGACTGCACGAGCCCCCCTATTCTTTATTTTTTATTATTTTTTTTTGCTTCTTTTTTTACAGAGAGAACAGAGCAGGCAGCTTGTGCAAGTGTTACGGGCCATTGTGCAGAGACGCTTCGCTCTCCGTTCGGCCGGCGTTTACGCTCCATCCCGGAGCATTAACCAACCGGTGGAAGCGGCAAAGACCGGCGGGGAACTCGTTGTTGCACACTTGCTGCTCTCCTCGATGGGACCCTTGGGTCAACTCCGCACCAGCGGCAAAGGCGACATTCGCCGAGTCGCGATATATTCCCAGGCTGCCGGTTACCCCCCCCCCCCGGATGCACGGATTATTTATTCATCGGCAAAAACAACGGGATATGCTAAGGAGAGCGCAAGATTCCGAGTTCCAGGTTTGGGATCAGTGATGCAGGGTAAAAATGACGAATATGGCCCGGTACATGTATCATTGATTTTATGTGGTCATCGAGGTAGGCTGTGATCTCACACTAAATAAATACTGTCGAGGCAGGAGGATCATCTTTGCGGGAAATGAGAATCCAC
The DNA here is from genome assembly GCA_030522725.1 of Ichneumoninae sp. B BG-2022a. Lineage (NCBI taxonomy): Eukaryota > Metazoa > Arthropoda > Insecta > Hymenoptera > Ichneumonidae > Ichneumoninae sp. B BG-2022a. The sequence goes on along the minus strand of JAPYZD010002539.1, from coordinate 12,883 downwards.
TTGCTGCGAAAGGTTACTCTTGGGTCTAATGGAATTTAATTGGAGTCAACCATCTTTACCCCAATTAATTTTTGTACTTGTAAGAATTTTTGTTCTCGTAAGAATTTGTATACTCGCAAGAGTTTTTATAATTGTAAGCATTTTTATACTTATACGTCAGGCCCCGATAACATTTCAACAAAGCTTTTTTTGGGGTCTTATCGGGCTTAGATGTAACGCTCTAAAATTTTCATCTGGAAAGTTAAAAAAAAAGAAAATGAATAATTCATACACACATTCAAGCAAGTCTGGGAATCTGGCTATGAGACGACGCGTGGTTGCAAAGGTGAGCGCAAGATGCAGAGTCCAACTTTACCATGACCAGTGATAGGGTAAAAGTGACGAATATGGACCGAGCCGATGAATAATTAATCACGCGATAATCGCGTTAGGCCATATTGACACACTAAATAAAATCCATTTGATGCAAGAGTATTATATATGCGGGAAATGACAATCTATTTGCTGGAAAAGGATCCTCCGGGGTCAAATGGGTTTTATTTAGGGGGCACCATTTTTACCCTAATTAATTTTTGGACTCTTAAATTGTGCTTCGATACGGCGTGTTGTGAGCCTCAGCAGCAGGCCCCGATTTGAGTAAATTTTTGTCAAGGAGGTTTAAAAAAAATAAAAGAAGTCATACACACACCCATGTAGACAAGCAAGTCTAGGGATCCGGCCATTAGGCAGCGCGTAGTGGTAGTGGATGATGCTCGGGCGGACTTCGTCGCGGGGCTGTGCGCCGGCTCCGTCGAGACTGCCACGAGCCGGCCGCCGAGGAACCTCCAGGGAAATCATGGAGGAACAGCGGCTGAGCGGTCCTGCAGTGTATGCGACCTGCACGTGTACTCGTCTCAGGCTAGTCAGGTCACCGGGCAACACGCTCGAACACGGGGTTTCCACGAGCGTCGACTTCTCCCTGTCGCGGTTATCGCTGTACCGAGAGGCGGCCGTGGTATCGGGGGAGTGCGAGAAATTCAGAATTTCATGTAAAATTTAGTACAATGCTCCGATATGCGAGTACAATTTCTTTGATTCAATGAGACCGGCGACCAGGCTCGCAGTCAACACGCGCCCCTCCGAGTCGGAAATAAATCCTCGAATCTGAGTCGGAGTCACGTAAGACTGGAACGAGCTTACGGGTGGGCTGTTACGAAGGGGCCATTCGGCAGGTCGAAGTACACGGGGAAAAAATTGTTTGGGGCAGCAAGAACTCTGTCAACTACGATGAGAAAAAATTACACATTTAGAGTGACCATAGTCACGTTCCACTATAAAATGTAATCCCACTGAGGGAACGTCTACATTTTATATGTTGGGACAATAATCGCTAATGATAACAGCAAATAATATTACCTATTCACTAATGAAATATCATTCGACAGAAACTATATGTACCGTCGCTAATAATCGGAGCCGTTTATGCAACGTTAAATAAAAGTAATCATTTAAAAAAAATAAACTATATGTACAGACGTTCCCTTAGGGAATTATTCCGTATAATAGAAATTACTATATATTTTTTAGTGTAAAAATTACATACTGGTTAATTACAGTTAACCAATCAAATATCATTTGACAGAAACTATAATCTACAGACGTTCCGTTAGGGAATTATTCCGTATATTAGAAAAAACTATTTTTTTTCTCATCACAATTAAATTGTTTAATAGAGGAAGAATAAATGATTTATTCTGGTGCAGAAAATTCTTCACGCTACCAGCAAATCCTCGCTTTTTTGACAATAAATTATTAACGAACCACATTTTTCGTAGAGTAAAACAAAACCATTTTTCTCGGTCTAGAGCCGATGCGGTTTGAGCAAACGCTGTACCTAGTGGAGATGAATCTTTCGTGTGGGAATGAATAAAAATATCGGTAGGCAGGACAAGTCGAGGGTAATTAAGGGAGAGACGACGAGCGCGCATGGTCCTTCCCCGGGGATGAAGGAGCGCGTCGGTACTGTCGGATGAAATCCGGATCGCTCCCCTGCGCTGGCGATATCCCTCGAGAGAGAGAGAATCTCCGGACCCTCCGGTTGGCTCTCGACGGAGCGCGGTGTAGGTACCGCGACGAGGAGTGAACGCACACGTTAATATCTAGATATATCGCAGACGATAGGGAACAGTTTTCGGCAATGCCCAAACCGCTCGCCGGATCGTTGTCAGCGATACTCGTGGAAATTGAAATAGTAGACGGGATGCTGCGAGCCCCGAATTTGTTCGATTTTCACTGTTGACCGAGAAAATACATTTAATCCTCGATGAATCGTAATTGAACTTTTAGAGCGGTTCGGAGGAGAGCCGATGAGGCCCAGCAGAGGACTTGATTCAAAGCTCTAAAATCGATGCCTGGGCCCTGTTGAAGAGACGTTGATTTAATTTGCTCGATAATACGCTGGTTGCTGCGAGCCTTGTTGTGAGATGTTCGGTGAATTTATCCGATTTTCACTTTTGATCGAGACAATAAATTTAATCCTGGATGCATCGTAATGAAACTTTTAGAGCGTTGCATCGGGCTCCAATAAAGTTCAGAGAGGAACCAATAAGACCCGAGCGGAGCCTCGATTCAACGCTCTAAAATTGATACTGAGAATACTGTGGCTGAAATGGTACAGGATGCTGCGAGCGCTGATGCGAAACGATGCTTCAATTCACTCCATTTTCTTCGTATATTTTACCCTCAGGTAAAATATATTAGTAGGGTACATAATTGTATCTTTTTGTTGTTGCTAAATTGGTAAAATAGGTACCAACATTTCTTGTTTGCAAACATGCACAATTTTCTATTATGATATTAAAAAAAAGTCGTTGCTGATTTTATAAATATTTTTTCTAATATTAACAAGAACAAGTTTGTGGACGTTTTGGGACAAGAAAGTACAAATTAATTTTTTATTGTGTAATCCAGGATGACACTTGGTAAAAATTTTGGAGCCTCACACCGGGCCCTAATGAGGATCCCAAGATATCTGCATGACATCAAATTCCATCTTTGGCAAGTCTCTATCACACCCAGAAAAAAAATGTATTTAACGGCTACCGTTTATTAAGATTAAGTAAAATATTTATTTGATTTAAATAAATATTTACTTCATTTAAGTAACTATTTACTTAATTTAAATAGATATTTATTTAAATCAAATAAATATTTTACTTAAGCTTACTAAACGGAGGCCGTCAAATAAATTTTTTTTCTGGGTGCAGTGCACGGCTTTAGTAAGAATAACCAATTGTTCACTTATAGAATTTTAATCTCCAAGTGAACATCCTCGATGCAAAGTTTGTACAATGCAAAATACAACCGTTATAACTTGACGAAATTTGCGCACATGCAGATATCTTCAGGGTCATCCCTAATGAGGATCGGCGAAGAGTATAGGACTCCATAAGGTCTGACGAGGCCCAGATTGAAGGCTCTAAAAATTTTACATACCGGGAATACGGCGAACCTTATAATTTTCGTTCCGGATTTTAACGTTTCAGGCATTTCGATCGGTCAAGCGTTACGCCTTCGTGAGCTGCGCAAGCCGGCGTAATTCGTGTGTATGTCCGTTTCGCGCATACACGTATGGGTGACGCTAATGATGTCCCGAGAGAATAGCCCTTCACGAACATAATCCGGCGAGTCAGTCAGCCAGCCGGCTCGCGAGTACCTACTGCTGCGTAGATACGAGACAAAAAAAACCTTTCTCGCTCGCGACTAGTATCACCGCGGTTCGATCATACAGTACCGGAAGCCCTGAGGCGATGTTAACAGGCGATGTTTCCTACCCACTCGATACCGCAACCGCATTTATTTTGTTATTTTATTTTATTTGTTGACCATTTGAAAGAAACGCTAATTATTAGTATGCGTGAAACCCATTGATGAAAAAACTAAAAGATCACGTTTGACACTTAGTGTTGTTCGGCACTCGTGAAAAAAATGAAAATAAAAAATGATAAGTATGTTTCACGGTGTTTATTACCGACTGCGATATCTCACCTGACTTTAAGCATCGAAGGCGAAAATGAAACCAGAATTAGATAATGGAAATTATTTGTATACGTGAAATCGATCGTTGAAAGCACTAAAAGTTCGCGTTTGCCTTTGGCTGTTCAGTAACCTTGAAAAAATTAAAATAAAAAATGATAATGGTTTAGCATTTTTGTTACCGACTGCGGTGTCTCACGTCACGTTAAGGATCGACCGTAAGCGACAAAAGAAAATCGACCGATCAGACCATCCAAAACGAAAGTGAAACGAGAATTAGGTAATGAAAATTCCGGATCGTCAGCACGCGACAAAAAAAGCGTGACCATGACGTGGTGACTCGAAGCGTGTAACATTCTCTTATCGCATCGGAGCAAATGTTGTTCTTCGCGTCGCGTATACCGCCAAAGTGCAATAAATCATAAATTACCACTCATTATTATAATTACACGTGAGTGGTGTGGCCCGATGGCGTGCACGAAGAGAGGAGGCGCCTTATCGGATAAGAGCGAATCGATTCGTACAGAGACCGGCTGTCCGTGGCGCATTCTCGCGATTATCGTGTAAATGAATCGGGCACGCGACAATAACAACATACTCTCACGTACGGGTTATTTTTTTATTTTTTTCTGATCTATAAATATCCACCTCAGGGGGGAAAAATCTAAAATATCGACTCGAATGTGTTTTCGCGACACGCCGCTAAATTTCGAAGCAAGTTTGTCGGCTCAGACGCTCCAAGGAAGATATATAAAAATTCATGTGCACTGTAAAAAATAATCGCATAAAGTACCGGACTGGAAGTTTTTATTCAAAAACTGGTAAATTTCATGTATACTTATGATAAAAAATTAATGTTCAGTGTATTAAAAACATTGCGAATACTTTATTATTATTAATAATTTACTTTAATTCCAATAAAAAAGTGTATTGATTTTTCATTACAATTGTACATTAAATTTAATGTGCTAGTTTTTGCATAAAAACTTCTAGTCCGGTATATTAAAGTTACCATTTTTTTTTGCAGTGTAGAATTTTTTTAAATATTGAAAATATCTAAGGGTTTTGTTGTTGCTTTCTTCGCTTCGAAGTCGAGTCATTCGTTAGAAAATTTGGTCTGGCAATGAACGAAAAAAATTAAATTCTTCGTGTAATACAATTTTGATCAATTTGTAACAAATTGTGAAAAAAAAAAAATTCCTTAGCTGGGCACTAAATTCATGAGAATTTAAGCAAACGTAGCGCATCTAAGCTCGTTTGTCAGCTCAGACTCCGCGGAAGTTTCCATTGTGCCAAAGTCACAAAGTCCTCGTTTCAGTGACTTCGCTCCCTGCTGCCTCGCTCGGGCGGTTTCCAATCAGCGGATGCGTGTACCTATTAAGACTGCTCTCGCCATTGTGCGTGGGTGTGCAGTGTGTACGACTTCTGCTGCTGTACGAATGGGGTTCGGTCCTAGCATATGTAGTATTGTACGTTGGAACGGAGAGTCGGGGCAGAGGCAGCAGTGACACTGATGGTGCATTCAGGAGGGCGAAGTCAAGCCACGTCACTTGTCATATCCTCTTGTGCTTCAAACTTCTTCGTTCACGTATTTTCCATATATTTTATACATTTCTATCAGGCGCGACCCACCCAAAGTTCTTAACATCCCACGTTCACTGCTTTTACTCTAATTAAACGGGATTATTGTCTCGTAAATCCATCGATGAACCATACGAAGATCGCGAATGTACGAGGAGTTTGGACCTAAGATTGGATAAGTTTGGGCTAAGATGGACCGGTGCGTGTCGACACACACAGTGAAAAAAGTGTGTACTTTTTACAACAACTTATTGACCACAAACGTCCACAATTTTTTATTTTCTTAATTTTTCGATCCCGTCATAAGGTTCTCGTTTTGCAAACGAAAGTACAAACTAAAATTGTTAATAACTCGGGGAAATAAAAGGACAGGTTTCTGTATTCAAACCTTAACAAACGAATTTGTCATTTATTTAACAAAATATTTGTTACGAACCTTCGTATCGCGATTTTACGAAATTATTTTTTACTGTGCAGATGCGTATTAAAAAAAAATTAAACTTTGTATTCGTAGGTTTTTGTCCATTGCATTTCCCTTCGGGACCTTCCCGTCCAAACTTTTTAGCGTCCCATATTCACCACTTTTACCCTAATTATTATCTCGTCGATCTATCGATGATCCCCGGGTAGAAACTAACATTACGGAGGTCGCGACTGTACGGCGAGTCTGGACACAAGAGGGCTATATAGGTGGGCAGACAGGCGTTCGTATACACGATCAACCGCTACAACTGCTCCCGTTGATTTTCAACAACACCCCGAGAAAGTTAAATGCCAAGCCGGCTATCTTCTCGATCGCGCATCTGCCGTGTATTTTGGTGAATCACTCGGTTACGGCTGTGGCGGCGGCGATGAGCCCTCCGCGAGCGATGTTACCTCCTCGCGCCCGACCAACCCCATTCCCGGCGTTATGGCTTCCGTAGTATCCGGCTGGTTCGCCGTTGGGATATACATCGACCACGCGTGATTACTCTAGGTAGGACTAGAAGCTACTCGCCTTCATCTTGGCCCGCGGGCCTCGGGAATATAACTCAAGTTCATCGCACAAACGTCTGATGATTCATTCGTCAGCTGTTCCTCAAAAAACAGCTCGGCCAGGTCGTAAAACTAAAAATTATATTTTTTTATTCACACCTCTAGAACTCTTTGCAGATATGAGTATTTACTCATACCTGTGCGGAGTTCTAGAGATTGAGAGAGTGAATAAAAAAACATAATTTTTAGTTTTACGACCTGGCTGAGCTGTTTTTTGAGGAACAGCTAATGAATGAATTTTATTATATTTATAATAAAATTTAGTAAATATGATATCATATCATTTGTCTTGTCTTTGAAGACAAGATACACGATTTTCGAGGCTGCGGCAAATTTCTTTGCAGATATTAATAAATATGATAAATATGAAATAAACACTCTCAGATATCTACTGTGAGTATTCGTGACAAAGTTCCATTGCATGGGTTAAAATTCAACTATAAAAAATTTGGTCCATAGAATGAAATACATTGTATTTCATTAGTTAAAAATCAACCATTAAAAATGTGGTCCATAGAATGCAATAAATTCCATTATATGAGTTAAAAATCAGCCCTTAAAAAAATTTTCCCGTGGAATGGAATACATTTTCTAATGGTTGAATTTTAGGGCATGGAATGGAATTTATTTCATTCGCTGTGAGTGTCGATGGTTGCCAGCACGCGAACTGGAGCAAGCGCTGTTATTATAATAAGTATGAATAAATATAGCATCGCAAATATGAAATATGAGCGAATATGATATAATATTATCTGCCTTCTCTTCGGAATCGAGATACAACATTTTCGAGGCACTGAAAAAATGTTCAGGGATGGGCGAATAGAAGGAGCGAGCATCGCAGCCCCTTGGGAGAGCGAAAACGCAATGCACCAGAGATACAACATCGGTCGATCGTGTACATCGCATGTTGATCGCACGGGTAACAGCATAAACTCTATACCGCTCGTGCACAACAAGTTTTGTTTGCCCTGCCTTTCATCGGGAACCGTGTTTGATCGTATTATTTGACTCGTCGAAAATTTAAACACCCCTACCCACCGATGCCCGCCTCCGGCCGGTGGATATTACTTGCAGCGTGTCTCCGCCTCGACAGGCGAAACCGGAGGGTGTATTTAAAAATTCAATATAACCCTCAGATTCTCGCAGAATTTTCGTCCAGTGCGAAATAATATTCTTCCTCTCCGGCGAAATTTTTTAGCGTTATGATCGGGTCCTGTCTAGGCCTTGTCGGGTCCCAATGTAACGCAAGTCTCTGCACCCAGGAAAAAAATTTATTTCACGGCCACCTTTTATTTGGTTTAAGTAAAATATTTATTTGATTTAAATATTTATTTCATTTAAGTAACGATTTACTTAATTTAACTAAATGTTTATTTAAATCAAATAAATTTTTTTTCTGGGTGTGTCTTGGAAGCGAAACCGGAGGGCGTATTTAAAAATTCCATTGAATCTGCAGATTCTTGCCGAATTTTCATCTCGCCCGAAAGAATAGTTTACGTGTCCGACGAAATTTTTTAGCATTACGATCCAGTCCTATCTAGGCCTTGGCGGGTCCCATTATAACACGCCCAAAATTCCGATCTTCCCCAAGAAAATCCAACGAGTCTCTACCTCGGAGGCGGAAGTCGGAGGGCGTATTTAAACATTCAATTCAACCCTCAGATTTTCGCCGATTTTTCATCTCGCCCGAAATAATAGATTGAGTCTTCGGAGGAAATTTTATAACGTTACAATAGGAGCCGATTGTAACACAATAAAAATAGGTCTTGGCGGGCCCCAATGTAACGGGCCCAGAATGCCGATTTTCCCCACTGAAATCCAGCGACTTTGCCGAGTCGAGGAAAAGCAAACTAATCGGCCGGTAGTCTGTCCTTAATTCGACGTCAACGCCGATTGGTCACTTAGTCGCGAGTGTGCGAGATCATCGAGCAAGTAGAAACAGCAACCGCAGGGGCCCACGGCTCGGAGTGCCCGCCGCTAACTCGGTAACGCGAGGTAAACCCGAAAAATAAACTGATTCGTTAAGGATGTCAGGGATCCGTGTATGATCCCGAGCAAACATTGACATGCTCGATCATACAGGGAGATGCGATCCCGCGTGGCACCAGCAAAGCCACTGCGAGGAGCGCGGTCGGATAGCCGGGTTGTTCGCCGGATTCGTTGGCCATCTGGCCAGACGGCGGAGAGAGCTATAACGTCGCCGGTCCGTTCACCGTAGGGGTTCACCGATCACCGCTCACCGCTTTCGCCTTCCGAGTCTCCCTCGCCACGGAGCCGAGGGGTCCAAATTGAAATGAAAACAGGGGTGACTCGGTTCGGATTCCCCGTCTCTCTCTCGCCCCCTTTATTTTACCGCGTCCTCGAACCCCATCGTACGGACCGAGTCCGTCCTATGGAAAGCTCGCCAATGAGGGCTATTAGGGGACGATATGTTTTTCCATTATAGAGATTTCCGGACCCGCGAACTGTGCACACGAGACTCTCGGAACACGAGGATGCAGCTCGAGACTCCACGCGGGTAACTTTCACTGTCATCCCCTTCCTCCCTCCCCTATTTTTATTTTTATTTATTTTTTAAAATTATTTTATATATAATATATGTGATATTTTTGATTACTACCATTATTATTTTATTTTTATTTTATTGTCATCTTTATTTTCCATTCTGACTTCTTTATAATTTAATTTCGAATAGATGTGAGATTGTGTATTGTATTTGTGTACGGTGCTCTTAGTGGGCTTGCCGCGGAGTACCCAATAAGCGTCGCTCTCTCTCTAGGCCTCTCTTCGTCCGTAAAGAGAATTATTGCATGTATATTCTGCGAGCCGGCTTGGCCATCGGGAGCGCCCGAAGCCCGATAAATTCTTCATTAATCAAGACCGAATCCGCTATCGTCCGATCGGGATTCTCCTGCGCCCCGGGTGGCAGTCATGAACATTTTTATGATCTTGACAACCCGGAGCACCTGTTTCAACGTTATCAAATTCACCTGCCAACGGGAATTAATACCGCCGGATGGTGAAGAGTATTGAAAAAAAAAAAAAAAACCGTGAACGAAGCATGGAGAGTGTCGCGCGAATTTGCCCCCTTCGTGTGGGTGATTTGTTTTGGCCGCGTGCTGGGCCGGGTGAAAGCGTCGTGAGAATAATCGGACGAAGCGACTTTTTGCACGTCGAGAGGAACAAAAACCGCCCGCCAACCATTTGATATAGTTTTCTGACGGGTTACAGCAGCCCCTGTTTTCGCTGAATGCCGCATTGACGGATTCATTCGACGTCGAGTAGTCGGCGTTAAAAGCATGGGCGGTGTCCCTTTTTCCCCGCTGTTGGCTCAACAGTTTCGGCGACTGGTGCCTCTTGTAATCTGTGCTCGCAACGAAAACACTGTTAAAAAGATTGTAAATTTACGTATCGGACTTAAAGTTTTTGTGCAAAAACTGGTACATTCAATTTAATGTACAATCGTTATGGAAAGTTAATATGACGAAATGAAAGTAAGTTATTGAAATTAATTCATTCATTAATTGCACATGAAATTTAATATACCAGCTTATGCGTAAAAACTTGCCGTACCAGTGCATGGAATTTTGTACAATTTTTTTTTTACTGTAAAAACTTTACTTTTACAGCAAATTTTACTGAATTTAAACTGAACTCAAAGTAAATTATTAGAAATGGTAAATTCATTAATTAGGATTAGTAATTCTATTTATTGACAATATGCTTTTGATACATTTAGAATATTATTTACAGTATATATTTCTATTGCCAACGGTCCACCGACCTAAGGCCTTCAGCCCTGATTATTTTTTGTACTACAATGAAAAAAAAATTTACTTGCGGGCTGCCGAAGAAAAAAATGTTTGTTTCAATTCTACTATCAATTCTTACAATTCCATGCCGGTATGAAATTGTACGAATTCAGAGTAGAATTGAAACAACGTTTTTACTTCATTGGTAGCCCGCAAGCAAATTTTACTTGATTCAATGATATTTTTTGTTCCGTGTGGTAATTCATCAATTCCCCATGAAACTAAATACACCGATTTATGCATAAAAACTTCCCGTACCGGTAAATTAAATTTCAACCGATTTTATTTAAAAGTAATAAAACCTTTACTTTCCTAGTGTGTTACATCGAACGTCGTCGTCACGACAATCGCAAATTTCATCGCACACAACGAACGAAACATGAGGACCGTGCACGGATGCTGGGCGAGAGAACGAAGCTTGGAATTCGGGAGCGTATGCGACAGTTCCGCGAAGGTGGCAACGGGTCGGACCGTCGGGAGATTTGTGGGCTCGCGAAACTGGTCCTCGGTGTGAAATATCGAGGAGGAAGGACGGAACAAGCGGGCAGACGAAAAATGACCGGCCAGCGGATATCACAGTGGCCGTAGTGCAAAGTTTCGCCGTGGGGGATGAGAATTCATTAGGGTAAAAGATGTGGCTCGAGTTATGATCTTAATGGACCTGTCTCTGGTACCGAGACCGGAAAGTTATCGGTGCGGAGGCGCCGTTGGCCCGGTTAAATAAAATCCGAAGGAAAGAAGGTCGAGGCGTCGAACCGCGAACCGACCGTCCATCTATTAAAAATCTATAACCGTTACTCGACGTGTGGCTTCAATTCAGCCGGAATAACGGAGCGAGCCCGCGTGAGCCCGTCGGGAGTAACGCGAAGATGAAAAATCGTCGGCGAGATGACGTCGACGAATTACACTTTTCGCCTGTGTACTTGGCCGTGGAGAGCGCAACATTGGAAACAGTGGAATGAACAATCCACTCATCAGCGGTCGCGTGTCGGTCGCGTGTCGGGAAACGTGCGAGGACAACTGGTGCTCGAAAAGCCCACGGCCCCGTAAGGGCACGGAACACCATGTGCGGTGTTTTGTGCGTCCCAAACCCGAAGCGGCAAAGGCCATGCAGAAACGACCGCTCACTCGTGCCGCAACGCCCACTGGGTCGCGTGCTCTCGGGATCGATCGATTCGTGGGTTCTTTCGATGTATCTAAAAATTTTCACAATTCGCTATTTTAACTGTTTATCCGAAAGCAATCGTCGAAAGAGACTGCAGGGCTTTCTGTGAAGACTGCCAGTTTATTAGGATCCAAGGACCGGCGAAGGTCCTTAGAGATCGATTCCGATGATAAGGAGCATAAATTACCCGCATCGTCGGTACTCGAAGAGTCAAGTACCTGCAGGTTGGCAAGGATCGTTGGCGACATCGGATATCAGCATCGCTGGCGTACTTGAAACTAAACTGAACGAAACTATTGTTACATTTCAAGAATGCGTGACCAACTGGCGATCCAGCGAACTATTACATCTATACACTGTAAAAATAAATTGTAAGTGTAATGTACTGGAACTTGAAATTTGCTAACGTTATTCATATTAATTAAACATTAATGTACTTTGCTTGTAAAATAAAAATATCAGATATTAAAATTACAAATCTTTCGCGTGAAATTTACAAAAATGTTCATGAAAATTACAGATTTTACTGCAAAATTGCAAGGCACATGTGTTTGAAATGTCAGAAACGGTTTAGGTAAAAAAGCTTCCAATACTGTTCATTAATTTTCAAACAAACATTTTTTACAGTGTATGTATGCGAGTAAGATATATCACGTCAAACATTTTAAAGAGTTAAACCGGGTTCGGACGAGGTACCTGAGTAGAAATTTCCGAGCGTTGCATCGGGCCCTGATAAGGCTTTACCCGGTTTTCTCAGGACCCTATCAGGGCTCGATGTAACACTCGAAAATTTCTACCCAGGCCCCGAAGAGGGCTTACTAGGGTCTTATAGGGGCCCGCCATACCGGTGTAAAATGTTTACTAGGGATATTTCGCTTTTTCCCTGGTGGACATTTTATGGAAATTACATTATTGTATTTAGATAATTTATTTATGATAGATAATTATTTAGATAATTACATTAGGCCCTGACAGGGCCCGGACGAGGCCTGTTCAGGATCAGACGCCCAAAAATGTCTACTAGGGATCTGTCTGGAAAAAAGCATCATCCATTTGTTTGGAAGTATGCGGTGCGAGGCAGCGTTTCAATCAAGAGGTACTTAATTCCCAAAACGGTGAACCTTCACGTCTGGGAACAATGATGCGAGTGCGCTTGAATCGTGTCGGGGTGCTGGGCGTAGTGTTCGCTGGAGAGCCTAACTGCTGTACACACAGTATCAGCTATATTCAAGGTCTACGTACTGATTAACCACGCGTTTACATATATATACATAGT
>JAPYZD010002538.1:0-15594 GCA_030522725.1 Ichneumoninae sp. B BG-2022a | reverse complement strand
CACTGGCATGCTTCGCGGCGATAACGTCGGGAAGGCCATTGTCAAAGCCTGAACGTCTCATATCAGGACGATCGAATTTACGGCATATGCTTAACTCGGGGATCACTCGTTTGCAATTATTTTTACATTTATTAAGCAAACATCGAATATTTACAATATTCGATGTAGTCGAATATTGTACTGCGACGGAAGGTTTCGATAATATGTTCCATGCATTTACCGGCATGCTTCGCGGCGATAACGTCGGGAAGGCCATTGTCAAGGCTTGAACCTCAAATTCGTATGATAGAATCTAATCATATTCCCGATCGACGTGGATCGTTTGTTTGTATTTATCTTCACTTTGATTCCGAAAACGGGACATGTATTTCGTGCCGCGATGTTGGATGTAGTCAGTCGTGGCCTAATGACCTTGAGACGGCGTATCCGACGACGTTAATTTTTATTGGTAAATAGAAAACCATGAAAAACATCGATTTGATGTGGCGCCGCGGATTCCTTCTCTACCAACATTTCTCTAGCGATGAGTTTATTCACTTGTACTTGAGAACCGCAGACTCTCGTAGATATTGAATTCGACCGCGTACTGACGGCTAATTAACCTGCCGGTTCCAACCTCATCGGATCGTTGGTACTTACAAGTAAAACAACCTTGAAGACGCTCCATCGGAAGTGGAAAAACCTTGTAACGAAAGTTAAAAAATAGAACAGAAAAAAAAATTGATTTCGGATGATGCCGAGGGTTCCTGCATTACCGACAATTCTCCAGCTATCAGCTGTGCAACGTTTTACAACTGCGTATGGCGCTTCGGAACGAGAAGCCCACGATACGGAACGTCGTGAAAGAAGACAGTATTTATTTATCTCAATTATAATGTGTTAGGTATGTAAATACCTATCGTCGTGTCGGACATCAGTTTTAATCTACATAGCACTCGTAGATATTGAATTCGACCGCGTACTGGCGGATAATTGACCCGCCGGTTCTAACCTCACCGGATCGTCGGTTGTTTACAAGTCAAACAACCTTGAAACACCGCAATAATGGAGATCGGACGCAGCGAGCCCGAGTCTCGAGAGGAAGACGTTCCGCAGGAAGTGGAAAAAAATATTTTAACGACACTCAGCGACTCCGATTCCGCAGGGAAAATCGACGAGCCCGTCGCGAAAGATGACGAGCCAAAAACTGACGAGAACCGCGAAGAGCCGAGCAAGGATTCCTTCAAAAAACCGGCCCTGCTCGTGGGCCCGAGGCGGGGAAAGCCCGGACAATTGCGCTCGGTTTCTGCACCGAATGTTGATGCCTCGAAGCCCTCCGAGCCGTCCCAGCCGGGGCCGGAAAAAATTTCCGACGAACACAACCTCAAAATCTCCGGGACCGCGAAAACACCGGCCAGCGACAAGCTGCAGATTCCTCTGCCTTACAAGGAACCCGCGTGGGGCGGAGAACCCACGGACGAATACAAGATGGAGGTGCTGAAGTCCGGAGTCATTTTGCAGACCATAGACATGGGCGACAGGAGCTTTCACGTCATCGGCAGACTTCCCTCCTGCGACGTTTCTCTCGCTCACCCAACCATATCGCGCTATCACGCGATTCTGCAGTACAGAAGCGTAGCCGACGAAAAAAACTCCAAGGGTTTTTATCTCTACGATTTGGGAAGCACGCACGGCACTTTTTGGAACGGATGCAGAATCAGGCCGAACACCTACGTCAAACTCGGCGGCGGTCACATGATAAGATTCGGATGCAGTCAGAGAAAATTCATACTGCAGACACCGCCCGAAGATGTTGAGGAGGAGTCTGAGCTCACCGTAACGGAGCTCAAGGTATCCTCGAATCCTGCTGGGTCTTGAAAAATTCTGGAAACTTTTGGGAATTTCATTTTACAGATTCTTGAATTTTTTTTTTCTGCCTTTTATGCGGTACCTTCTGTATAACTAAAAATCATTTTTGTCACGTCCCTAAAATGCTATGAAAACTGTAGTTCCAAAATTACTGCATAAGGAATGAAGTTTCGGAATTTCGAAATCCTTTCCGGAATTGCGAAATCCATTCCGGAATTTAAAAATCCATTCTGTATGCTATGAAAAGCGTAATTCCGAAATTATAGCATATGGAATGGAATTTCGGAGGTCGTGTAATCGCCGAATTTTGTTTGCGCAGGAAAAGCGACGATTGGAACTGCTGGAACGGGAGCGAGCGGAGACGGAGCGGAAGGAGAAGGAGGAAGAGATGGAAAGGCTGAGGATCGAGAAGGAAGCCGAGGAAGGGATAAGCTGGGGAATGGCCGAAGACGCGGACGAGGAAACGGATCTGACGGAGAATCCTTACGCGCTCACGAATAACGAGGAGCTCTTTTTGGACGATCCCAAGAAGACTTTGAGAGGATGGTTCGAGAGGGAGGGCCACGATCTGCAGTACCAGACCGAGGAAAAAGGCATCGGACAATTTCTGTGCTGGGTCGAGTAAGGATTTTAAATTGTAAAATTTTGGATCGATTGCTGATCGCGATCATCGTACACAAGAATCCACCGAACGAATGTGTTCGGAATTAAGCAATCTGGAAAGCTTGGATAGACATTCTATAGTAAAATTTTTATATTATTTCGATCCGATGATTTATTTAAGAGTTAACGTAGTGCAAAAATATACTTCTGGCATTTTGGAGTATATCTACTTGGTAGCGTCCTTCGCTCACTTAACATTTTTTTTTAAGTACTTGGCGTCGAGACGCGACCGCGTCTCTTGATTATATTTATTACAGTTTTTTTATTCTTCGGTGCAAATTTATTTGTTAAACATTTATGAATATTGGGTTTTGTGAATTTAGTCTTCCGTTGGACACCTCTACCGGACGTTCCGTACGAGCGGAAGCTCTCGTAAAGGGAAAGAAGAAGGAATCGGTTATTCAATGCGCGCTGGAGGCGTGCAGAATTCTGGACAGGCACGGCGTGCTCAGACAAGCCACTCACGGTAAGAAACGATGGTATTTTCGTTACTCGTCACGCACTCCTCGTTTCGAGCAACGACGGATGAGTAATTTTTTAATTTATTTTCCACAGAGGCGAGAAAACGTAAGACTAGGAATTGGGAGGAGGAAGATTTTTACGACTCGGACGAGGACAATTTCCTGGACAGAACTGGAACCGTGGAGAAAAAGCGTGAGCAGCGAATGCGACATGCGGGAAAATTAGAAGAAACGGTGGAGACGTATGCCTCGCTGGTGAGCAAATTATTTCGACGAAATTGAGAACGTGTGGCAACCAATTTGTTCGTAAACAACCAATTGGTCGGCAGCCAAAAAATTGGATGTGGACCAACTAATTCGTTGGCGACCAAGTAATTGGATGGCGACCAACCATTTGATTGACAGCGAAGTCATTCGATGACGACCGACTAATTGTTTGGCAATGATGTAATTCATGCGGTGGTTAAATAATGCGTTTACTTGTATCTAGCTCGAGAAGCACACCGCAGTGACGAAGAAAATCGTTGCGATCGAAAGCAAATTGAGTAAGTCGCAGAGGATGAAAGAGGCAGCAATGGCAGAAACAAACGAGGACGCACTGGACGCGTACATGTCGAGGCTGAACTCGACGGTGCTCAACAAAGCCGACGTGACTAAGATGAAACTGGAGCTGCAGGGACTGCGCAAGGAGGAAGAGAGGCTGCTGAAGCTTGTTAACATCACGAGACCGGCAAATTTGCCATCTTTAACTTCTCAAAAGCCTTCCAACGATGTTAGTATAGAACAATCCGCTGCCGGAACGATGAGCTTATTTATTTATTTTGCTTATATATGGGACGTGCCCTTTTACCATGATATTAACGAGTGCACGCACACAGTGCATTATTTGCCTCTGTCCAGTAAACAGAAGCGATACAGAAAAGTAAACAAAGATAAGATAGAGTGTTATGTACAGAGTAGTTATAGATAATGTCACGGAAACAAAAGTAGTGCAGTACACAGTAAAATAGAAACCAATATTTCTTATCCACAAACTTCCACAATTCCTTGTAAATTTTTCAAAAAAAATTTTTAGTTTTCCCAACATAGTCTCTTAACTTGACGATTATATTTTGTACAATGAACGAGAAAAGAATCGTGGACGTTTGTGGACAAAAAATTCTGTTGACTATAAATCTTTCTTACTGTGTACGAGAGATTTGGTGCGGGACTCAAATAATCTGATCACGAGTGTGCGCATACAGTGCATTATTTGCCCATCCAGCAAACAGAAACGATACAAAAAAAGATAAGATAGAGAAAAGATACACAGTAGTTATAGATAATGTCACAGACGTAAAAGTAGTGCACAGTAAAATATGTTCACCTATTTTGTCTTCAAACTTCCTCAATTCCTTCTTGTTAATTTGACAAACCAATGTTGTCAATTTCCCAATAACGTCTCTTAATTTTACTAATGTTTTGTAAAATGAACAAGAAAAGAATCGTGCACGTTTGTGGACAAAAAAATTTGTTGAATGCACACATTTTTTTTTGCTGTGTACGGGGTATTTGGAGGACTCCAAAAATCTGGTCATCATTAGTGAACACATTGCCTATTCGATAGATCGTCCGTTCAGTTTTTCGAAGAAGTGTCCGAGCTTCGTCGGACGAATTTTAGACAATCGACGAATTTTTATAAATTGGAAAATATCGTTGCAGGTTCCTCGGCCGGGAAGGTCTGGCAAGCACAACATCAACGTGGCGAAAAAACGCTCGATCGATCGAGACTGCGACAACACGCCTGTTAAAAAATCGGCGGTCAATGAGACCGTTAGCAAAGCTCGAACGGAATCGTCCGACGACTCTGCGGAACGATCACGAGTCGACGAGCCTGAGACCGTGGATTCGAGAGCAGTCGAGCCTTCGCTCGAGGAGCCTCCGAAGAGCGCCGAAGCGGTTTGTACGCAAGACTCGGCGAGCACGGAGAGCGAGGCGAGTCGCGTCGAAGCAGCGAACCTCACGAATGCCGACGACACGCAAAAGACTGAGAGCGAGATCGTTAAGAAGAAAAAGAGAAATATGAGAAGGATGCAGCAGAGGGCTGAGAAGGCTGCGAAGGAGACTCAAAAAGGATACGAGGACGTCGTCTACGACGAGGATTACTCCATGTGGCTGCCGCCGCAGGGCCAGAGCGGCGACGGCAAAACGGATCTCAACAAAAAATACGGCTACTGAAGCGAACGACGCACGGTCGCGATGTTTCGCATCGCTACAAATTTTATGTACAGCAATGTAAATACACTCCTCAACGGCGAAACTTCGCCAGATTTTTATAAAATCGCGTTGATAGCAAAACTATTCGCCACTAATCCTTCGATTATTGAATTCGGTAACGAGTATTTTTGACCGCGAGTAATCAGATCCTTTATTTATCATATATATTATTCAAGTTCTCCTTTCACCGTATAATTCTTGCGAATAATTATTTTAACATGGAATAAGCGCGATAAATTTTTTTATACATCGAATTCTTGCGGTTTTAGTTAATTGTCTACCATCAAACTCAGATCTCGCAAAACCCCGTTTTTTCTCGATGAACAATTTAGTATTTCTCTTTATATAAACATTATTGGAAATCCTTAATCCCAGATAGAAAAATTACGGCACAGCGACGTAACGGTGGCTGTACCAATGGTATGATACCCGTCTCACGGCACGTTTTTCTATCTGGGATTCGGATAAGTTATGCGACACGATTGACGTTTCGTCTTACGTTCAATGATTTTTAACCGCATCCACCTTTGCCGCAGCAACTTCGTTTTGGAGGTCGATATCCTCGACTGGAGTCGCCCATCAAGGGATTGTAGCCTGGAGACAACGAAGTTGAAGATTAACACGTGTGTAAGTGATTGCCTTCAACTTCCATAAAAAAAAAAAAAATAAATAAATAAAAATACGCACCATCGTGCAATTTTGATGACGAGGCTTTGGAGGTGGAGGGACCATCGCCCGCAGTTCCGAGTCTACGACCTCCGTCCTGCTTGCCCATCAGATCAATCAATTCTTGTCTCTTTGCTTCCTTGCGCTGCGGAGATCAAAATCAATTTGTAAATCGGATACGGAACAGGTACGAATCGATATCGACGATCCAATGTCGGATTTTGTTAAAATAGGAACCAACGTTTCTAGTCCACAAACATCCGCAATTATTTTCATGTCAACTTTGCAAAAAAAAATCTTGTCTATTTAACAAAAAAGTCTGTTACTGTTACGAATTTTTTTTGTAAAATTAACAACAAAATAATTTGTTCAATAATTTGTTCAATAATTTGTTCAATAATTTGTCCAATAATTTGTTCAATAATTTGTTCAATAATTTGTTCAATTAAAGTTTGTTAATTGAACAAATATTTTCTACTGTTTAAGATGCGAGAATGCGAAAATACCTCTTCTTCCAATTGCAAAGCAGTCTTCGCAGTTGCGTTGTACTTCTCCTGCATTCTCTGCCTTGCCTGTTCCAGGCCCTGCAGCCTTTCCTGCAGCAGATCAGGATCTGCCAGACAATCATAATAAAAGTGATTAAACAACGAATCCTCCCGAAGCCACCCCGGTTTTACGCCGCTGTCGTCAGCCTTAAATTTTCATACTTTTGTGATACTTCGCTGCGTACTCGGCCTCGTCCTTCTTGTGCTTCCAAGCCATGTATTTTTCCTCGAGGTACGGAGCGGCGAAAAACAACGCGACTCCCGCTCCAAGTACGTACCAGCCGATGTACGCTATGCCCGCCCATACTGGGATTAAGAAAAAAGAATAGTTTTACAACAAAACAAAAAAAAAACATTCTCGTTAGACAAACACGCTCTCAAGACGCGAATTTATCAATTTGGAGTACGAGTACAAAAACGCTGCGAACAGAGAACATAACCTACGATTATAACGAATGAATTTTTTTTTTTATGATGACATTTTTCAGCATCTTCATTATTGATATTACATATTGAGAGGTTGAACTCACGCATTCCCACGTAAGAAGCAGAACTCTGGCTAATTCCGTCCTCTTCCATGATCGGGTTATGTCAAAAAAAAAATGCTTGTCAACGACGCGAGACTGTCGCGGACGTGTACAGACACGTAGATCGACCGTCCTGCACACGCGTGGGTGGAGCGGAGTGGGGGAACAGAGAAATGGCCGTCTGTCAGACTGCCGATTATTTTAATTGTTTTATTGATATATATTATATTTAAAATGAGGGGAAAAAATTAGAAACATCGATGTTCGAACGACTTGATTTTTATTTTACAGAATAATTACATGATTGACGAGCACGAAATGACGGTAAATGCTGCGGAGTCGTTCAATTTCTCGGGGTTCTTCGAATCGGGTTTCCGGTACGCGACTGATTTGTATAATTGATTTCTTTTTTTTTCGTCGGAATACTTTTCGTTACGATCTACCCGCTATCGGCAGTTGAATTACTTCACTTATTTACAAATTCCTCGCCCTTGGCGATGTTCTTCTTGAGCTCGGGAATCGCCGCCTGCAGCAATTTCTCCTCGAAGGCGCTCAGCTTGCCGAGGCCGAGATTCTTCTCGATTCCATTTTTCTGAAAAATTATCGTTCGAAAGTTTGTTACATGATTTGTGAAGAGCTGAAAAAAAATGGCTGTTGGCCAGAGATGATTTCGCGCGCTCACCCCGAGGAGGACGGGCGTAGAGAAATATTTGGCATCGGTTATGTTCGATCTGACGTAAGAGCACTCGACGATGTTCTGCTCGCCGTTTAGAGCCTTTATCAGCGAGAAACCGAAACGCGCGCCGGCGTAGGCCATCGACAGCGTCGCCGATCCAGTTCCGGCCTTGGCCTTGACCACCTCGGTACCGGCCTCCTGAATTCTCTCGGTCAGCGCCTTGAGCTTGTCGTCCGGGAAGGTGACGCTGGGTTTCGCTTGGGAGATCAACGGAATTATCGTTATTCCGCTGTGCCCGCCGATCACGGGGACGGACACCTTGAGCGGGTTCAAACCCTGTGAAGAAAAGTTAAAAATTGAAAATTTCATATCGCTTCCTCATCAAAGTTGAAAATTGAAATTTTCATATTGCTTTCTCATAAAAAATATTTAAAAAATGGTAAGTTAATAATCACTTAGATACGAAATTTGGCAAGGATGAGAGTGGAAAATTATTCGCCTGGTCAGTTTGCGGTCCGATGTGCGGGCGCGCCTCTATCTTATCTCCGTTTGGGCAACTCGAAGCTCGCGTTTCGTAACACGAGGGTAGATAGAAATCTATCGCGAACTTCATCGTACCTTAGCCTCGGCAATGAAGGCGTTCGATCTGACGATGTCGAGCGTCGTAACGCCGAAAATCCTGTTCGGATCGTAGACTCCGGCCTTCTGCATAACCTCGCTGGCGATTGGAACGGTGCTGTTCACCGGGTTCGAGATAATCGCGATGAATGCCTTCGGCGCAACCTCGGCCACGGCCTTGGCAAGATCTCGCACGATCGAGGCGTTCGTGTTGAAGAGGTCGTCTCTGGTCATGCCCGGCTTGCGCGGCACTCCGGCCGGGATAATTACCACCTGAAGCGATAAAGCGCACAGATCGAGATTAAATAACGCAGCAAAGATTCGCATCAAATTCAACCCTTCAATTATCGAACAATATCAACTGAAAATCTCTACGAGAATGAAATTTGTTTTTTCATCTTCATATATTTACAAATAATACTCGACTGTTGACAATATGCGTTTTTGTTCACACTTGAAAATATGCTTTAGAAAACGTGTTTTTTATCACTCGTAAAAGACCTTTAAAAAAGTTGTTTTTCATCACTTGAAAATAAGCTTTAAAAAAGGTGTTTTTTGTAATTAGAAAAAATGCTTTAAAAAATGATATTTTCTCTATCGCTTGAAAGTATGTTTCAAAAAAAGATGCGTTATGCAACTTTACCTGGGCTCCGCGAAGGGAATCTTTCAGCTGGTCCGGTCCGTTGAAGGCTGTGACCTTGGCTGGCGAGTCAATGTGGGAAA
Organism: Ichneumoninae sp. B BG-2022a; assembly: GCA_030522725.1. NCBI lineage: Eukaryota > Metazoa > Arthropoda > Insecta > Hymenoptera > Ichneumonidae > Ichneumoninae sp. B BG-2022a. Next base: position 6,611 of record JAPYZD010002538.1, on the reverse strand, counting down.
GATCGGCGGCGACTCCGGGTGTGTTGACGATATCATAGAGAGACAGTTCGGTGACCAGGGGCGACTGCTTCATGAGAAGAGACAGTGGCTGGCCGATGCCACCGCTGGCTCCCATAACGGCGACCTTGGCATTGCGCTGTTAAAAAAAAAAAAAATTACCAATCTTACTGCAATTACTCCGATAGCTCCAAAAAAAATCCTACAGACAAAACCCCCTGCACGCAGAACTTTGGTGATATCTGCTCATTTTTTTTCATTCACGAAAGATGTAATCTTCTGAAGGTCGCATAGTTGCATAATACATCCAGCCGAACTAGATCTTCATGGAATTGGGACGTCGCAGATTGGACAATCACGCTGTACGTGGGATAACGAAGGGAAGCGCATGGGGGAAAGCTCGTGAATTGGATCTGGTGGACACGAGGTAAAAATAGGTCAGACAAAACGTTCTGGTGCGAAATAAAAAAAAAGTCGTCTTCCGCCCGGGAATAATGGCACCAGTGCTCGCGATCCGAAACTCACCTGAGCGCTGGTCGACAATTGTTTGGCTCCCTGCTGGGCGACGCTGATGGTCGGTTTAACGAATCTCGGCAGCATTTCTGTGTGTAGGTTTTCTTTTAATTTTCGTTTTTTTGTTCGTGCTCTCGGTTACTCGATCGTGCGTGTAACTGATGTGGGAATTGGAGAGCGAACCCGCTGAGACACGATGTCGCCGATAACCCTTCAATGACACGGTACGACCTTCCGGACAGCTCGAGCCTTCCAATCACCGTCGAAAGATTCGACGACATGCGCTCTGAGTCCCGAGCAACGAGTTTCATCGCGCTCACTCGCGGGAAGGGGTCAATTATTATCTGTACCGCGATATTCGAATCGCAGAGCTTGCTGGACCTAAGAAGCGAGCTTACGAATTAACTGCTGTGCGTGCGTTCGATTGTCGTTTCCGGTTTTGTCGTTCGTGGGCGCTCGCCAATAACACGTCGCTTCGGGAACTTTCGCCACATGTCGTCCGCTCGAACAACCGACAACGATGGTCGATTTGTGGTCGCGTGCAGTGTGTTTTGTTTGCGTCCAACAAACAACGCATCGTTCGAAGATGAAAGAAAGCCCATAGATGTGTTAAGTTCACGAACCTACTAGAGAAGTTTAGTTTCAATGATTTAAGGAGAAGAACGTATGTCACCGTTTAGATCGATCTTTTTAAGGTAAGGAGGTTATCCTGCGTTCAAGTTTCGTTTCCGGTATTCCTGTTTCTTCTTCTTGCCTATGTTTTTATGCTGGGGGCAAAGCACCAAGGTTCTGTCGTTTGTGTCCACTGGCAAATACGCACTTCGGGAAGTTTTGTTACTTGTCGTCAGCTCGAACAGTCGATAACGATAGTCGATGTGTGTAACGTGCACTGTGCGTTTTGCACGAAAGCCGGAAGGGACGGAGACGCGCTGTGACCCTATGTAGCTATGTATATCGAACTTAATGCAGCATTACCCTTTCGGTGCATTCGTTTAACACAGCCATACTTTGTCGGTACATTATTACACATCACCTTAAATGACTACAGCGACGGAGCACATCTGCATTGAACGAATATACCAACAGAGTATGTCTGAATTGAGCGCATTTACCGACAGAATGCGTATATATTAAACGACTATAGCGACAGGGTACGTCTGCACGAAGTTATTCCGATATAAAGTGTGACACAGAGCATCTGCGAGTCTCACCGGCTTTCATAGTTTTTTGCGCGTCCCACAAACAACGTATCATCCATGTAAAAAACAAAGATGTGCAATTTAACGGACGATCTCCCGGAGACGTTTAGTTCCAATAATTTAACGATTACAATGTATCGATCGATCTTTTTCCTACGTAAGGAGGTTAGGGTAGGGCGTAGCCAAGACTCCGTCCGGTTATTGTTTCAGTTACAAGCGAATGCATCTTAGAAAAGTCATTTTCAAGATTTATAAAGAAAGCCCAAAGATCTGTCACATAACGAACAATCTCCAAGAGACGTTTAGTTCCAACAATTTAACGAGTGCAACGCATCTCGCCCTTTCGATCGATGTTTTTATAGGTAATGAGGTTATGCCAGGGGGCAGCGAAGGCTCCGTCCGGTTATTGTTTCTGTCATTCCATTGTTCGCCGTTCCTCTCGCGTAGCGATTATAAGTTTGCGGTTCCGAAATATAGCGACGCACATTTGAGGACGGAAACGACGAATTGTCGTTCGTCGCTAACAGTAATTTGTTATCCAGACTTTCGAGAGTTAAATGTGCACTGTTCGGAAACTCGAGTAGTTGGTCGTCCAGTGGCTGGTTGCGAGAAATGTACGTGACTGTAGTCTGCGCTGACGCATCCTGTACGTACGGAGAATAGCGTGGGTACGGTTCATCAATTATACCGACGATTATTATGCGCCCCGTTCGTGTTTCTCCATCCTAATAATGATTGCAATTAGCCTAAGCCCTCCGGGTGCGCACGAATGAGGCGCGAGAGCTCGGGAGGGCCGTTGCCCTCGTCTGAAATTACAAATCGCCATAATCGGGTAACGCGATACAAGCGAGACGGAAAATTACTCCGGACTCGCGAACTCTGCGGAGACGCGCGTTACCGACCGAGCGCCGGCGCCGACCACGGAATTCCACGGTCTCCCGCTCGGACTCGTTTTAATCGCGACGCCCGAGTGTTTCGCCTCCACCGGTCCGCAATTTTCGACTCCACGAGAAATATCAAACTCAGCGGATAATCGAGTCTGCTCGGCCTCACATCCAGAGATACATTATATTCGATTACCGATTCTCGGTAGCCATGTATGATGCGAGATTTTGCGGGAATCGCCGCGTGAGAAACTTTATTCGTCACGTGACACCGATATCCGGACGAAATTTAATGCTGAGTGTACGCCGAAGGACGAGTCTCTTGTTTCGTGACATTTTCGTCACGTGCCACGGTAACAGAATATCTGTCGTACAAGTTTTGCTCTCCCAGTGAATTTACTCGGCGAGGTAAAACCGTAAGCAGACTTTTTTTGCAGGTTATCCTTAGGTAGACATTTTTTATCACAATACATTGATAGAAGTTCTAACGGTAATATCATAAGTAAAAAATAAAAATTCTATCTTCCGTCATAGAACTTTACTTTTATTTTTTACCTACAGTTTCACTGTTAGAATTTCTCTAGCGGCGTAAAAGTAAAATTGTAATATGGAATCGATGTGATAATTCTTCGTCTCGTCCGGGACGATTCATCGGGAACTCTTTGCCATCGGGGCGTACTAAACCGGAATATGAATAGGAAGTGGGCAGAGTTGGCCCGGAGGGCTCCGACTCGGGCGGCGGTGCCGTGGATGCGAATTGGGAAGGTTGGTTCGTTGCGCGCGATCGGCGAAGGGGAGCGAGGGAAGAGCAACGTTACGTTGTCGCTATGGCAAATATGATTACTTCGCCGTTAATTAGAATGTTTTGCCGGTAATTCTGGCCGGCTGTGAGCGAGTAATTTAATTCGCTTCGCGCAGTCTATTAGAGAGGGAGTGAGGCGTACAGCAGTGAGCAAAGGGGCCGGCAGGGGGCGCCAGGGAGGGAGGGGGGCGTAGGAAAGCAGCGTCGCGGCGGTGTACGGAATCAGCTCTGCAGGGAATCAAGTTCCAAGGGAGAAACTGCTCGTGTCTCTCCTGCGCCTTCCTGACTAATCATTTTCCTGCGAAGTAACGCGGCCGATCCACTAGTGGCGCGCCGGTTAGCTGACGGTGCGTACTAGTAAATGCTTCGCCATTATGTACCGACCTCGCACAGTTTAGGACGCGCACGTTTAAGATCGCTACTGCACGGAACACTGGTCACACGAGTGCTAAATTTCTAGAATCGCTTGTCGACAATGTTGTGCTTTTATGAACGGTTTCGAAGGCGTTTTGCATTAGTGCATGCGTCCTCGATGAAGGAAACTATTGATAACGGTGTAACGGTTTTGCAAATACGTAAACTGATAAATGTGGAATTTCCATGACGTTGCATTTTCGTTAAGTTTTTTCAAAGAAGAAACCTTACTTTTCAACCCATTTTAATGCACCGTAATGGACGTATTTGTTAAACGGTCAAACTTGGTGAATTCGTAAAGCAAAGTTTAAGAAACAAACCTTGGTACATTAAAATCTGTTGCAAAGTGTGGATTTTACTTTGAAAAAACTCGACAAAAACTTACTATCACGGAAATTTGCATTTACCAGTTGTTGATATTACAAGACCATCGTGATTAACGTTTTTGTTGGTTGATACAAATCAACTTCCTTTCCTGTCGATAAATGAATAAAATTTTGGATAAACAATTGTAAAAAAAATCCACCACTCATTTGAGCAGTGTGAAGCGCTCCGGGTCGCTTAACAACCTCCAAATCTTTATAATGAAGGAATATCGTGGAAAATCTCTTGTACATTCGTAAGCTATTACTGTTGCCGGTAATGGTGGATATAAATTAAGTTAATCCTCTCGGTATCGGGTTACTGATTGCGAATGCTGTTCGGGCGTAATGACGGAAGTAGCGATATCACGATTCGAACCAAAAATGTTTCTCATCGTGCGGCTTTTCGACCGCGGGCATGCGGTCGTTTATATACGGCTGATATCCGAGACTCCCCCCTTCTCCTCTCAGGCTATTATGCAAATGATAATGCACCCGGTAAATTCGAATAGTAGATTCTTCCCCATTTGCGATGTAGCGTAAATGGACTCTGTCCGTTCGAGACTTTTTTTTTTGTTGTTTTTTTTTGTGCCCGCTTTCTCTCCGACCCCTCCAGGCGCACTGCGTTCGCTTTCGCGCTGCGATGACTCCCAATGACATTACGTTTCCGCGGCCAACGCGGAAGGGTTAAGCCTATGCGATTAATTTTACGGCCGGTAAGCTTTAATCCCCGCCCTGTAGAGCAATGGAGCGTTAAGTGTCGAGCGTGATGTGTATATGTATATATATATATATATATATATATATATACATATACATATATATATATATATATCTTTTTTCTTTTTTTGGACGAATAATTATATTGGGTCGCGTCGAAGTGGACCGCCCGATTTTACGAGCTTCATCGTCCATGTCGCCCAAAATTTCAGGGCAGTGTCAAATAATTTGGTAATTCGGGGATAAACTTTTGGAAATGAAAATTTAAAGCAATTTTGTTGATTCGTGCATGGTTTGCCCGTCCTTGAAGTGTCCTTGAAATGTCCTTCAATTTTGCTTGCCCTCGAAAAGCAGTCAAAATATTCTTAACTTAAACATATATATATATATATATATATATATATATATATATATATATATATATATATTTATTGTGGCTCGCACCCATTTCTGGACGTAAACCCTTTATTATTCTACATACTTCAAAAGACGGACGGAGGGTCCCCCGCTCCTTCCCATCGATTCTTGACACGGCGGCGGCAGCGGCGAAATCTTTTTATATTGTAGAGAGATATATACATATATATATTGTTTTTTAATATTACCGAAGTAATTAAAAGAAATATACACTTTCAACAAGAATCGAATAATATCGTTAATTCAGTCGTCTAATCGCCATTTTTTTGGCACCATAACAAAGTACGCTGGGAGTTGCGAGCGCGAAAAAGTACCTTAATTTAATTTAATTTAATTCAAATTAAATTAAATTAAATTAAATTAAATTAAATTAAATTAAATTAAATTAAATTAAAGTACGTTTTACGTAATTACGTGTTTTACGTGTTTTACGTGTTTTACGGTTTACGTGTTTTTTAAGTAATTAAAGTAAAGTACTTGTTGAGATTAATTTGAACAATGTACTATAATTTCAAGAATGTACTTTAATTTTTATTTGTTAATAAAAATTAAAGTACATTAATTTTTCATCACGACAGTGCATCAAATTTAACGTACCAGTTTCTGCATACAAACTTCCAGTCCGCTATATTAAATTTACAATTTCATTTTGTTTACAGAGTGGAATCGTTCGTCGCCGATGTCCTTGAAAAGTGTCGGGAGTCCTCGAAGCTTGCTCGAATTTTATTTCGAGGACGCATGCGGTAGTCAACATGGTGTCCGGCGTCGCATTGTGTTCCATCGGGGCTCAGCGCCGAGCCCGCAATTCGTTTAATCAACGACTATCGTTACAGCTTTGTCGTCGAAGGCTCCGCTCGGCTCGCACACGGATGGGTGGCGCATGCTCCCGTTTGCGCGAGTCACCCACGCGAGCGCGGTTCGCGCCGCGGCGTAACTCGTCGACGACACGAGGACGAGGAAGAAAGCCGCAGCGAGCGAATTCGCGGGGAGTCACTCGACGGGTAGCCACCTCAGTGGCGGGCCAAGCTTTCACCGAGAAACGCTCTGCAGCGTCCCAGCGAAGCCGTCCGTCCCGCTCGTTCGCACGGAATTCGTCACACGGAAAACGCGTGCGTGGAAAAACGACTCACCAATCCGCGCACGGCGCATCCAAATGAGCCGATGATCGACGGGGCGATCGCTCGGCACCGCAAACGATCCACGGTAAATCGGAGCTCTTAAAACAACCCTGGAAATCGTGCGGGACGTCGGGAAACTCTCGATGATAAAGCAAAAAAAATTACGCTCAGAGAGCTAAAAAGAT
>JAPYZD010002537.1:0-15601 GCA_030522725.1 Ichneumoninae sp. B BG-2022a | reverse complement strand
ATTCAATCGCAATATGGCGGATTCGTGTATCCCATAGCACGATCATGGACCGGCCGCCCGATATTTTCAAGTGTCGCATGTGTTATTTTGAAGCTGCGTTGGATAATCGGCTTTTAAAACACGTCGTTCGCCATCACCGATTTGATCCGACGTTTACAGTGCAATGCAACGAACATGGTTGTGGCGCCACATTTACAAATTGGAAATCGTTTAAGCAGCATGTGTTTCGCAAGCATCCTCTCGTCGAAATTAACGAAGAAGCTGCAAATATCCCGGATATGGACTTAAAAGGCTGTAATGGGCGTTACGCATTTCAAGAATAAAAACTATTTAATTTAATGCACATTATTTTGATACATTTTTATGACATATAGGCTTCAACATGTATTGGAGAGGGGGGGGGGGAGAAGGTGAACACACCTACAACCACGTAAAAAGCAACGACATGCGTGAATACGTTTAACTCGTGTTGAAACAATGCACGTAAAGCGTGTAAAATGTACACACTTGACATGTGTTGAGAATCAACACACATTGAAGCGTGTAAAAAGTGACTACACGATTTATGCACCTAAAGCGTGTTGAAACAACACGCTTGTTTTTAGAGTGTAAATGCCATTTCCGTTGAAAATCTTTGTTGTTGTTCACGATATATTATTAAGCATTACTATTCGTCAATTTTTTTCAGAATTTTCAGATTAACATTAAAGAAGATATTTTTTTGTAATGGCCGTTTCACCAACGTGTGAAATATCGTACATTCGGAATTAGAGGGTTGATTATGGGGCTGCTGGACCTTCCTGTTTTACCGACGGGAATAGGCGATTTCTTAGTTTTCACTATTCATCGTTACTATGCGACGCGTATGCTTCAAATCTTACAGGACTGTATTAATAACATAAACGATTCGGCGTGCACTCGAATTTTGGTCGGAATCTTCCGAAAAATAAAGAAAATCGAATATTATAAAGTGTCGCGGAAACCAACATGGCCGCTGAAATGTTTACAGCATCTGTTCTGTTGGGTATAAAAGATTCTAGATCTTGCATACGTCAAAAGGGCGTGCATGCCAATTCTGTGAAGTTCTCAGAATATTCCAAAACCGTCGGAAAGTTTCTCAGTCAAAAGATAATCATGCATTGTGTAAACTGTGATAATTTAGTCTATCGACTTGCGACGGGTGATCAGAGCCAATTGTACGTCAATCGCGACACTACGTTCAAGCACTTTCGCAAACTATAATATTCAGTTTTCTTAATTCCTGGTAAGTTTTCAATCAAAATTCGACTGCACACCGAAGCGTTTATGTCAATATCGTAGTCCTATATGATTTGACGCATATGTGTAGCATATTAACAATGCTAAGTCGGAACTAAAAAATTGTATGGGTCCCGTCGGTAAAACAGGTAAAGCAAGTTAAATAAAAAAAACAGCTCCAACAGGCCCTTAACGGCCAATGTGAACTTGGTATACAAAGCCTTCTTTTTTCATACACATTGCATTAATCACTCTTGCTTCTTGCAATAATTACTCACTTTCATTTGTTTTCGACTTTTCAATATAGCTTTCGCGCATGTCTTCGAGTCGAGTCGAGATCTAACGTTTTAATAATTAATCATTTATGCCAATAAATATTTGGTAACGTTAAAAAATGGCACTCGGAAGACGGACGGTTAATCCGCTTCCCGCGTATTCCGGGCCCGATGAATCGGGATTCTACTGTAGAACCTTTCAAAGCCGCACCGCCGACACGGAAAAAATATATTTGTCGGTCACAGCCACTCAACTCACATATCTTGTACACTGAGAAAAAGAAATGGTGGAATTAAGCAAATGCACGGTAATATACGTTCAAAGGTGTATTTCGTTGATTCAACAAAAATGTTTATTTTAGTCGACAAATTTTGAATAAATTGAAGTAAATAGTCGTTTAACAAAACAATGCTTTATTTGTATTAAACAAATAACAGCTTTGAACGTATGTCGCTGCGACTTTTGGTTAATCCATGGTGGCCGTTTTTTCCTCAGAAAAAAATTCCCTGACTTTTCACTGACGAATTAAACATTTTCCCTGACCAAACTTCTACAGACTTCTATTTTAAAAAATTAACAATACAAATAAAAATGCTTAATTATTGTATTAATGTTTAATTCTATTTTTTTTTAATGTTCCTAATTTTTTAAGCTTCCCTTTAATGTCCTTTTTATTTATTTATAGAAGATTTGGGAATTGGTCAAGGAATTTACTTTTTCCCTGACGAATTTTGGAATTCCCTGACTTTTCCCGGTTTTCCCTGACCGCGGCCACCATGTAATCGAACCAATTTTTTCTCAGTGTAAGAAAACATTTGTCGAACAAAATATAACGAGCTACATTATTCTGTTGTAAGCGTGCGATGAATAATTTTCTAATTATTTTCTATTTATGTATATTAATGTATACATGAATTCATATCAGATATATGCATGTATTATTTGCAGCGCCATTTTGTAGCGATCGCGCCTGCGCAAAGTGAAACTGTCGAAGGATCAAAGAAAGTTTCGTGATACGGGGCCTCTCGTAATATTATTTGTTAACCCTTTATAAGTCCCACCTCTATCCCCACTCTTAGGCGCTACCGTAGCAACGTGTTGCCCCACTCCGCGGCCGTTAGTCCCGTTTCGGTACGGTTTCGGGCGCTGTGACTTATAAAGGGTGAACGTTAAAAATGGCACTCGGAAGCCGGGCTATTAATCCGCTCCCCGGATGATCCGAGCCCGATCAATCGGGCTTTTACTGTAGACTAGCAACAACGCTCTCCCTTCGCTCGCGCTTATTTAATTTCTTTTCGGTTAGGTGTGCCGATGATACTAATGAAACGGACGATCCCGATTGGCTACAAAAACTGGCTTCACGATTTCGATTATTTCGATATATGTGATCTCGGTTTTTTGTGAGCAATAGTGTCGCACAAATTCGGCGAGGAACCCAGCCATCTGGCGAATGACCGGGCTAGGTAACGAATTCGCAACATTAAATTTTACGGGTATATCATTCGAGGCCTTTAAAAAAAATTGCCAATACGGTCATATTCTACTGACCCACCGGTATTTTTGCACTTGAGTAAAGTGCAGAGACACCAAAGTCTCAGAAGAAATCGTCTTCCGCTCAACGGTCGATGCGCCAGCTAGCGCACGGCTAAGCGGTCACCCATCCAAGTACTGACCGTGAACGAATCAGCTTCACATGGGGGACCACCAAAGCCGTGCGCCAACCGCGCATCCACCACTGTCGGTCGTCAATACAGTAGTATTAAGATATGAATAAATATTGGTGCATAAACTAATTGTTAATATAAAATGTTAATACAAAATTTCAATGCCAAATGTTAATAGCAAATGTTAATTTCAAATTCAGGTGTTACCGTATAGTAGTTTAATAATTTAGTACTTTCTATTGTAATATAATTTACTAGTCGGAGCTCTAAAATAGGACTTTAGGTACATAGATTGTAAAAGGAAAAATCCGTAAAATAAATAAAAAATATGTATATTCGAGTGGTGGCTTTTTTAAGAGGGGCCCTTTTCAAAGCCGCCACCCCGAAGACAGAAGAAATGTATTCGTCGGTCACAGCCGCACATCACTACACTCACATATCTTCCAAGAAAAAGAATTATCGAACAAGCTATAACGAGCTATATAATTCTCTCGTAAGCGTGCGACGAATAGTTTCCAAGTTATTTTCTATTCGCATATTCCTCCGCCTCACCACGAGCTTGGCGTTATTTGCGGCGCCATTTTCCAGCAATCGCGCCTGCGCAACGAGAACCTGTCGAAGGATCAAAGGAAGTTCCGTCCTGCGAGGTCTCTCGGCGCATATATACGAGCTTCCGAGCGACGCGACCCTTGTACCAGCGTACATTTATAACAGTCCTTCTCCCCCCCCAGAATGCCGGCCTGCCGCGATAGCATTCTCGGCGCAGCCCGTGCGAAGAAACTTGGCCGTACCGCTGAGAGTCGCTCGAGGAGCTTCCTCGGCTCGGAAAACACGCACACACGCATTCTCGATTCTATATAGGCCACGATCTTCATTTGTTATGGACGATAGATCGCCGTTGCCGGCCTGGATACCCAGACTCGAGACGTCGCGAATCCACCGTGCACGCATCTATATGTGTCGTGCGAAGCGTACGGACGGTAGACGATTCCCACAACGCCCCTGTCGCTCGTACGCGGACCCGGCGCCCGTTCAGGCCCGTCCATCGCTGATGCCGTAACGGAAAACGCCTCGGAGTCTCATCTCCGTATACTGGCAGTTTGCCTAACAGGATTCGCTTGGTGGGTGTTAAACGAGCCACGGGGACGCATCCCGAAGACGCAAATCACTCCGTCAATTTTCGGTTCACAAACAACGCCGCGGACGTTTGACCCTTTTTCTTACGCTTCCTCATAGAGACGGTTTTGTTTTTCGTGGAACTTTTTTTTGTTCGTTTTTTTTTTTCTTTTTTTTTGGGGCACTTCTATGTAAACATGTTCAGGATGAGACTTCCATGTGAATATGAGGGGCTTTAAAATTTTTTTTTTTTAAATCGCATTATTGCGATCAGTAAAAATGTCCGTTCGTCCGTCCGTTTCTTAATCCCAAAGAGAACTTAAGGCGATAATAAATAAGACTATAACTGTTGTAACTTTTGGGAATTTGAGCTGAAACTTTCCACACAATTCGAGTTACCATCTAGATTGTTCGCGGTATTCAGTTTGGCCAGAATCCCTAAAACTATTCAACGTTTATGGGATTTATCTTGTTTTTACGACCGTTGTAGCTTTATCTTGATCAACGGTTTATCAAACGTTGAAAAACAAAAAAATCGGCTCGTGCTATGGTCTTGTTGCGATTTTTGTTTAATTTCCGAAATCGACAGAATAAAAAAAAAATATTCGTATTTTTTTTCATTTACAAAGTTTCCACTATGACGAGTCGAAAAAAACTGTAGACGTTCCGTTCTTAAAAACGGAGTTTCGTGCATCTAAATTTACAGACATGCAGTGTAAATATTCCAAATTTTCACGGTATATTTCATCCTCCATTTGTTATCATTCGCGATCAAAAAAATCATACGTAATTTTGTTTTCATTTACAAAGTTTTCACTATGACGAATCGAAAAAAAAAAATTATAGAAGTTCCCTTCTTAAAGGCGGAGTTTCGTGCATCTAAAGTTACAGACAAGGAGCGTAAATATACACAATTTTCACGGTACATTTCTTTCTTCATTTTTTATCAACCGCGACACTCGATTGAATTTTTCGTTCAGCGAGAGACTCCCCTTTCCTATTATCGACATCGTCGGGCGACGTTCGGCCGATCAGAGTCGAGAACTGATCAAAGAACTTTCCGAAGAGAAAATCAAACCCTCACGAAAATCACCCCAGTCCGATAATGTCACCAAAGCGGCGTCGATTCTCCCGGCAATAACGTTTTTTTCTTCACCCTAAAAAGTACCGTCGAGAATGAGAATTCCGCAGTAACGAGAGTTACCACTGCAGTTTAATAAATCCCTGCGGTTTAAGCGAGCAATAATAAAACAAGTAATAATAATATCAATTGATATAAAAGCGTCGAAGGCGAAGCCGCAGCTTCTCGAGACGCGGCCGATGATGCACGGTAGGCTCGGCCTTCGCACGCGTATTCGATGGGGTTTTCTATTTTTCGATCGTAAATAATAACACGCTTATTCGCTTGGAATTCTCGCGATGCGATCGGCATGGAACCTCTTTGGAATAGTTGCATATAGTTATCGGCCCCGCGTTCCATTCCTCCGCACGGATTTTTAAGACTAACTTTTTGTTTTTTATTTTTCAAATGTATTTATTTATGTGAATGCTGCGAGCGGGTAGCGCGAGATAAAACGCTCATCCGAGGTTCGCGCGTATATGTGAGACTTACGGTTATACGCCACGGCCAGCAACGAAAGATCGGCCCGTGTTGTATGGTGCATGGAGCAATGAACTTTACTAGTTGGCACGAGCTCCGTCACTCGCCGCTGTGGAGTCCCTTCTCAGCTGCTGCTCCTGGTGCAAACGGCAGGCGAGAGAGAAGAAGAAGAAGAAGAAGAAGAAGAAGTAGGAGAGGAAGGAACGAGAGGTGCCGAGAACGCCGTGATTTTGTCCACGTTTATATAATCAAACGTGTAGTAATCTGTACGCATAGGTATATATATATACATATATATATGTGTGTATATTAATATATGTATATATACTGTCGGGATTCTTCAATGATTCGTGCGGTTTCCTGCGGTTTCCTGCGAGCGCCTCGCCCGCGGTCGGAACCGACTCTTCGATGAAAGCGAGAAGTCCGGATTCATTTTTTTTTCTTTTTTTTTGTTTCCGGCTCGAAGGAGAGAGAAGGGACGCGTGCACGGTTTTGGGACGTGGCGCCAAATCGCTGGTGATGTTACGAATAAAATTAATTAAACTAAGAGCTGAAATGTTGGACGATAGGGAATAGGAACGTTTACGATGTCACGAAGGCGGCAGAGGTCGACGTCGATTCGAAGTCACGGAAACGAAAGCGAAGTTTCCCTAAGATCGGATAACCTGCATGTTTCCGCGTCGCTGTCACCCTCGAGTTTTCAGAAGATCGTCAGGTTAGTCCCATCGACAGATTTTCAATTTTTCCCGATTAATGATTCTTGAACGTTTGTGGCCCCGCACAGCGGGGTAAATTGAACCGGTATTCGATATTATTTAATACGTACGAAATTTTTTTTAACACGCTATGCATTTTCTGAAAATCATGACTACTGTCACGTTTTCGTAAATGTTTAAAATATGATCCATCATTTTTTTTTCAAAGTATTTTTCAATGTATTTTTCAAGATTATTTTTTATTTGACGAAGCGCGGAACGCGTAACTTTCGTCAAGTGCGTATACGAAGGGTCGATAGTTTATCATTATTCCGGTAGGCCCGTCGCATCGAGAAAAAAGGAGAAACCGCGATCGGAGACAAGAAAGACCGCAAAACGGGTGCCCGTTTTTGTCAAGTCAAAGGGATCTCCGCGAATTGGCGTGCCGGCTTCCGGTATTCCGGAAGACGTTGCCGTACACTTCGGAAACTTCTATAGCCTGGGTGAAGAATCGAGAAAAACTTCGAGCTCCCGAGACGCCGGAATGAACAAGTCTGAATTTCCGGCGAGATCTGAGTTCACCGGACAGATGGTTCACAAGTGAGGATTGTTTCTCGCTTTCTCGGTTATACCTACAATGTTATGTGTGTATATATATATATATAAATACACGAGCGGCGGAGGGGCTTCGCCTCATGCTCGGATATCATACAATTCTCTCCCGCAGATATATGTATATATATATATATATATATATATATATATATATATACATGGACTCCGGATGTTGAGTTTAAGGGCCGTTTTGTCCGAGGATATATTTATCCGAGCGGATAGAGAAATTCACGCGACCGTGACACGGGAAATAATCTCCACACTCTGAGCGGTAAAAAAATAACATGTCTGTATTCGTTAGATTGGAAAGATTGGCTGGAACGGAGCATTACGCTCGACAAGTCTCGGCCCTTTTGGAGGAGACCGTCGAATCCCCCAATTTCGTAGTGAGTTATGCAACTGGTGGGGGAGAGCGGGGCAAAACGGATTATTCAAACAAATTTTTTTGCGGGATACGAAAAAAGTTTCATCTGAAAAGGAGGACAAGGGTCCGTTTTGCCCCCCCCCCCTTCTATATTATTTTGTAATTTGCTCGATCGATAATCGAGCTCGTATGTGTATTTTGACGAAGGTAAAGCCAGCCCCGGCGGATAATTTCGTTCCCTGTGAAACATCCGAGCCGATGGATTATCCTCTTTGGTACAAGGCGCCCGACGAAATGCTGTGAGTGTTATGTCTTATATATGCTCCAGAGGGATGCGTTTCCAGGGATATATGCCTAGCAACCGCGTTCCTCTTTTGCGCTCGAGACCGCGATCCGACTTCCGCGATGCAATTATTCATGACGTCCCCGCGTTACCGCTTCGATTCCGTTTCGATGTCCCACATGGTGAAAGTAAAGTTTTAGGCAGTTAACAAAAATTTCTTCTCAAACGATCACAATTTTTTCAGTGAAACAATTATAATTTTGACTAGAAAAAAACATCCACATTTTCACTGGATGTGCTTTTTTTTACACTTATGGTTCGATTTTATCTCACTCGAGTGGCCACCTACAAAACAAAGCGTCGTTATGGTGGCTATAATTTTCTTTTTACGCTTAATACATAAACTTGTATTAGAATTTTTGACAATTTTTAAAAAATTTCTCGCAATTAAAAAATAGATTTCAGATTTTTTATTTTTCATATTTGAGGTAGAGTTTTTCAAAGGATTTCTGGGTTAACTTCAAATTCGATACCAAAACGACACTTTGTATGTCGCAGACGCATAGTAAATTTCGCTGCGATTCAAAGTCCCTTCGAAAAGTTATTGTGTGTTCTGAACGGGTCCGAGGGAAATGGGAAGAAACTTGGTATTTAGGGCATAAAATAGTATTTTTTCCCGACCGCGCTAAAATAATCACATTCCTTGCGTGCAATACGGGCGGAAAAAATAGCCTATATTACTCCGTCATTTTTCTATCTGGAAAGGCATTTCCTCCTTTTCCAGATAGAAAAATGATGGCACGGAGGTCGACCGGTATCGATACCAATGGTAAGATACCCGTTTGACTGCACGTTATTGTATCTGGGTTGTGGCATACGATATTTTTTCCGGTGTCGTTAAAATAACGACATTTCTTGCGTCGCAAAATCATCATCTTCGCCAATGACCATTACTCTCCCGGGAGTAATGGTCATTGTACCCTGGGGAGTAAACCCTATTACTCCCCAGGGAGTAATTAAATTGTACCGCGCATGCGCACATGTTAATAATGATCATCGGTCAATAAAAGGCTATTTTTCCGCCCGTATTGTACGCAAAGAATGTGGTTATTTTAGCGCATTCAGGAAAAATATGTTTCTGCATTGTCGTCTGATACTTGAATTTTTGTTAACTGCAGAAACCCAAAAATTCTTAAATGTAATGAAAAAGTAAAGATTGTAAAATAAATTTAAAAAACGATGTGTTGGAAGAAATTAGTACAATGCGAAGAAAGTACGAAAAAAAATCCGTTTGCGAAGAAATGTTTATTAGAATTAAAAAATGTTTTGTCACGTTTTGCAGTTCGCGAGCGTGCGAGTTTTCCACCTCGGTGGAAAATCGGTCAAAAGGTGGAAAAAACGAGCGAACGAAACAAATTAAATCCAGCGAGTTTATAACGAGAGCCTCAGACAGCAGTGGCCGACGATCAGCTGATGTTGCAGATTGCGAGAACAGTGACGAATCGTCGTCTGGATCGTCGAGCCGGAGTCTCCACGGCGCGAATGCGGAAGAGGATAGCGATTACGAGGAGGAAGTCAAGGTCGCTTTATCGTCGTCGAGCAAAACATAAACTTTTAATATATCTCACCCGATATGAGTTGCGATGATGCTACTTTTTTTCACGTACTAAATTCTGCAAACAAGAGATCCGAAGAGAACAAAGCTGTTGTGGGATCTTGTTCAAGGATGCGCGACTCGGGTATGCGATACACAATTCATTTCGTAATTATTTCCCCGTACCAAGCCCCAATTAACGCGGCTGCTTTAGTTATTACTCCGTGCAATTAGCGAAGGATATTAAAGCTCTTGTGTGCATTATCATAGACGCGTTGCTGTATCATTAATTTTTCAGCATTAGCGAAGTACCGTATTTTTTTCCTCCGCGAATCTGTGGAGGGCACATAAAAACGGATTTTCAGCGCTCGGCAACGGATTATACGTTGGCGCAGATTTTATTGATCTCTTCGGCGACGATGTGGCGATATAAACGGGCTGTAGGCGAAAGATTCCTTGCATTATTGACGAGTAACGTCGAACGCTTTCCAACCATTATTCACGGATTCGCGAAGGGAACGAGAAACAAAAAAAGAAATCCGTCTAACTGCTAGAAAACTTATCACAACGGCGTTTTTTTTATTGTCGTCTACATTAAAATATAAAATTTTTCCCTTTCATATATGTAAGTATATGCAAGTCCGTCAGATCTGAGGGCGAAGTTAATCGCGTATTGATTGGTCGCTTCATCTTTCGTTTTTTTTTTGTTGTTTAATTTTTTTTATTAAAAATTCATTCACTTTCTCCCTCCCGTACGCTTGACTCCCTCGTGGATTCAGGGATTGCGAGGCACCTTTTATTCTCTTATGTCCCAACTTCTCGATCTCCGTCGCTTTCGATATAGTCGTCGATTGCCATCGACGTCGACGCTCGGCGAGCGACCTGACTAGTTTGGCTCCTACGGTGAATTTTGGAGCCGTCCCTAGGTCTTTTTCCACGAGTAGTACATCTCGAGTGGTCGATTGACTCGCCAAAATTTGTCGTTTACTTGACGGAGCGTCTGCGCCCCACTTAGAACAACGAGCTGGCCGGGTGTAGGCGCTATGTAGATACAAAAATTCAATAGTCTATCCGACTCTGATAATTCGGTATCGAGATCGAGGGTCAGTCTCATTGCCAGGTACTTGCTGAGATGATCGACTGCGAACAACAAAGAAAAACAACATAATTTGCACACGCCTTACGAATTTTTTTTTTCCTTACCGTTTTGCCCATAGCTTTCTTTATGAGAAAATTCATTGGCCGACTATGTTTGCTCATAGAGAAAGCTATGCGTATTAATGTAACATTTTTATTATCGAAATTTATTATCAAAATTCGTTAAGTTCAAATTTTCGTGACACGTCGTTTCGAGGACATATCCAATGTATCTTTTTCCGCTGGTTATAAATCTGCAAATAATTGCTCTCCTGGTGCAATATTTGACGAGAAGACTTGTGTTGTTGTAAAAAAAAGTTACAACCAATTTTTTTATTTAAAAATCCTGTAAAATTTTACCGGTTAGATCCATTTTCGCCGAATGTAATACCAACATTGTGCAACGTTGTAAGTTATGATTCAGTCGCTGTCCAAATTTGAGCTCAATAACTCCTCATTTACTCAAATTAGAGACTTTTTGGTGAAAACAAAAAATAAATGAAAATTTAATCACGTTCAACTGCGTGGATGGATTTCAGTCAAATTCAATATCAAATATCCTCGATCGATATATCATAATGGGTGCGCTCATCCGGACGCCAGCTAAGAATCACATTGCTCGATCTTTTAGACTATTTCAAATACTCTAACATTAAACTCTTTAAAAAAAAAGTTTTTATTTTACGAATATATTTTTGCACGAGGAAGAAGAAAAGATTTGTAACCCGACAGTCGACGATGCGACGTGTCAGCTTATAAATGTTCTCACTGCAAATCGTCTCTCGCTTACCGGTCGCGTGCGCCGGAGTTTTAATGTAACGAATACTGTTTTCCTTTAGAGCCTTTATGAGCGAGTTGTCGCCGGCCATTTCTGTCGGATGAGGCTTGAACACGAGTTCGATCTCGTTCAGCATGAGAGGTTCGCTCGGTCCCTCGCCTTCCGTGTCGACCATCGATTCGCCTCCGGGTGTCTCGGCCTCGGCGCTCGACGAATCGTTTTCCGAATTTTGCAGGCTCTTCGAGGCCGGGCGTTTCGCTAACTTTGGTATCTGATTCGTGGGATTCGGCGACGGTGTGGTCGAATTTCTCGATGTCGAACCCGATATCGCTGGACTGCTCGCCGGCTGCGAGACGCTGTTGGAATTCTGGGAGCTCGAGTTATTCACCGCCGGTCCCGTGTTGCTGTTTAACGGGCCGGTGGCGCTCTGCGACGAGTCGCTCTGATTCGCCGCGGTAACACCGGGAGTCGGCGTCGCCGGTGCGCTCACGTTCGGCGTGTTGTTGTAGGACGCGACGTTGCTAGGATTTTCCAGCTCGTTCGCGTTCTTTCTCGATCGTTGGGGCCTGTTTTGACTCTGGAGTTTTATACCCTCTGTTATGGAATTTACGAGGGCCGCCTGGGAATGTGATTTGCTCAGTTTTGCCAGGACCCTCTCCTGATGCGCCTCGTATTCGTCTCTGCTCGGATATATCTTTTGTATCAGCAGATCGAAATTCGGGTCCGGCCTCAAGGATCTCTTCGACACTAATTTCTTTCGACACGTCGGGCATTCCTGAAACGAGAAACGAATTTTTAATCGGGCGTCAACAGATTCGTGATATTTTTTTTTCTTTAAGGTTCTTTAGTAGGGTCGTGATTTTTGAAACTCGGTCATCTCGATTCGTTATCCCACATAGCACGGAAATATTTTAGAAATTTTTCAAAATTGTTTTTCAAAAATGGGAAAAGTTCAGTGTACACCTACTAATATTTGCTTTCAAAATATTTTTTCACCGTTTCAGAAATATTTCACATGTATTGGAAGATTAAGTATATTTCTGAGATATTTAAAAAATGTTTCGTTGGAATACTTTGATAGAATACTTCAAAATATTATTTCTATATATTTCAGAAATATTTAAGAAAAATTTGTTGTGTCATAGAATATTTCGATACATTATTTCCATATATTTGAGAAATATTTCGTAATATTTAAAAGATTAAAGATATTTCCAAAACGTTTTCAAAATATTTCGTGCTATATGGGATAAATCGGCAAATAAAAAGATGTCGTTACAAATTTTCACCATCGAATACATTTTTCGTCAGTCAAATAACGGCAATTGTTAGTATTTATGACATTTTTTTATTTGGCGTATGACTTTTAGCTGTAAAAAAACACGAACTTTAACATGCAAATTGTACATTAATAAATAAAAAAAGTTCTGAATGAATTTTGTCATGAAATACATTTGCTACAAGTAAAATAATGATTAGTCTCAATGCCACTTCTAAAAAAAAAACACAAATTTTCACTCAACAACCAATACCCTCGTAAATTACTTTAAGGTGGTTTGCATCGTCACGATTTCGAAACTCTATATCGCGTTCCACAGTATGTCAACAAATAAAAAAATGTCACGAGAAATCTCGCCATTGAACAAATTTGTTACCACTCAAATAATTACCATTGTTATCATAACTCTGCCGCTAAGAAAAATAAAACAAACAAAAATATTCTCAATAAATTTCGCCACCGAATACATTATATGTCAGTCAAATAATGACGCCTGTTGTTGTTGGTTTTTTAAACACAATTCCACTTCTAAAAAAACCGCGAATTTTCACTCAACAACCGGTACCCTCGTAGATTACTTTAAGGTGGTTTGCATCGTCACGATTTCGAAACTCCGCAGCGCGTTCCATCGTACGTCAACAAATAAAAAAATGTCACGACAAATCTCGCCGTCGAACAAATTTGTTACCACTCACATAATGACTACTGTCGTTACAGTTCTACGTCTAATACATTTTTTTTAATAAAAAAATCTTAAGGTAATAAAAAAAAAGTATACTCGAAAAGATACCTTATTGCCGCTCCGAAGGGCCGTGATAATGCAGTCGGAGCAGAAGCGATGCAGGCACTCTTTGGTTGTCATTGTTTTTTTCAGCATATCCAAGCAGATCGGGCACATCAGTTCACTGTGCAAACTTCGGGGACTCACGGCTATCTCTGTGTTGTCGGTTATGGGATCTTGTGGTATGCGATGAAGTTCGTACAACGACAATTCCCAAGTTTTGTTGAGACCGACCTGCTCCGTTGACGCCATTTTCGTTTTGTAAATGAATTTAGAGCGCGGAACTGTCGGCAGGGTGGGGAGGACGCATGGTGGGGGATCGCGATGGTGTGAGCGTCAGCTGTGTCCGAGAGCGCGTCGACTAAGCGCAAATATGTGCTGTAAAAGCAACAACAAAAAATTCCAGACTTAATAAACACAATATATTGAAGAATTTATTAACGAAGCAATTGAAAGAACTACCGACGGCCTCGAAAACGAAGAATGAAGCTGGTGTTGTGTTGTCGAAGGGATTTCACGCTGGCGCCACCTGGACGGGAGAATCTCTACGGAATGGGAATATACGAGAAAAGCGTTCGCGCCGGTACGACTCTGTTCATCCATTGTTAATCCACCTCGGATCCCCTCTTTACCGACGTTAGGTAACGCTGGTTTGCACACCTCTCTGTGGTGTGGAAACGCAACTATTGGGCTTCCGAGAATTTTACTCTGTATCAACCGATGCGCAGCCACTCTCCTGACCTGCTACGAACTCGGAGACTTTGATGCGCGGTCAAGCAATCCGTTGCATCCTTTTAATTGTTGCATTCGTTGTTTTGGTTTGATTTAAACTCGCTCAATGCGATAACCGCGAATCGGTTGAATTTGTTTATTTGCTGATCGATCAGCATATATTATATGTTTCGAACTTAATATAATATAAAATATTATTGTTATTTCGAAACAATGTGAGTGCAATACGGGTTTCGTTACCCACACGATTCAATATTTTGTACTGGTAACGACCATTCTCAACCGAAAATCCCCAATATTTTTCTTGTTAATTTTCCATTATTATAGCTTTTTATCAACGAATCTTATTCTTAGGCTCTAGACGACCAGATATTTGCCTGATGGTCAAATGTCTAGCTTTTTAAAATGTATAATCTTAATAAAATTTATAATCTTTACAATAACGATAAAAAGCCTGAACAGAAATCTTGCTTACGATCCTCGCGTTTCGATTTTGCTACAAATGAACTTAAAAACATTGAACGACGAAGGCCCATACGTGGTGTT
This sequence comes from Ichneumoninae sp. B BG-2022a, assembly GCA_030522725.1. Classification (NCBI taxonomy): domain Eukaryota; kingdom Metazoa; phylum Arthropoda; class Insecta; order Hymenoptera; family Ichneumonidae; species Ichneumoninae sp. B BG-2022a. The sequence continues at coordinate 884 of JAPYZD010002537.1, read as the reverse complement.
TAACGAACTGCAACAAGTATGTGTACCGTTCTAGAGTAAACAAAAAAATCATTGGGAAATGAACAAGAAAAAAAAGAGGTGTGGATGATTGATTTTTTTTACTTTTTTTTTTTGCTGATGAGGAATTTTGATGGGTTTGGGAGAATGCAAGGGGTTCACAGGGTCGCGGGAAAAGGGGGTCGACAACGAGCGTATGTAGTAATCAGCTGGTCCTGAGTTAGTTATTAAGGAAGCCGACGAAGTTGCCGACGCAAAGCTCGAGTACTCTAGCTGGTATACATAATATAACGGTATAATATAACCCACGCTGGATGGGTGTATGTTCACGGCGTGTTCGCCCGCTTCGCGTCCAGCCCAGAGAGCCGAGCAACTGGAGTAGATATCTTCTCGGATCTCGCCTTCCCTATCACCTCTCGCTCGGTGGAACCATCACAGGCCGCGGGCTCTACAGCCAATCTCGTGTTACGCGAGATATCACATTTGTACTTTCGCATCCGTACGCGAGTAGCTCTCGGGCGAACTAGAACGCAAGAGGAGCTCTCCGCAGCATCTCACCATTTCTAGCGACCCTATAACTGTAGCGTGGCCGAGAGCGGCGCGATCTCTAATGGCCTCTGCCTGGCCCGTTATCGTCGCTCCGCGATCATGCCCGCGAACTGTAAGTCATCATTTTTCCCTTTTTTTCGCCAGAGGCGAGGTGTCACTCATACGAGAATTTATGCAAATTCGATGTTGCGCTCGATTTATGGGAGACCGTACATCGCCCATATTCGGCAGCGAGTGAGCATGTATATGTATATGTATATGTATATGTATATGTATATGTATATGTATATGTATATGTATATGTATATGTATATGTATATGTATATGTATATGTATAT